>CATIWF010036510.1:0-24357 GCA_949630135.1 Balakata baccata
ATATGAATTGATATAGATCTTAAACTGATTAATGAAAGTCCATGATATGAAACATAGCATGAAGGAAATCATGATGGGATCATGATAATGAGATTCCTATCATATGTAATTATGTTAGTATCTAAATTATCCCTAGTCATAGGATTAACAAGATAGGATATTGTTGATCCGAATAGACTAGCACATGCTATACCTCTTGATTGGATCAAGCAGTAGATCTCATTTAATATAAGATGTTCAAAGTTAACATGTGGATGCTTGTTAAGAGTAGTCAAATACATTGGATGACCTGCTATAAGACGATTATATGAATTATATATTCAAATATTAATGATAGTCTCATCATAGCACTGGGGCAAGTATCCTTAGACTTAAGGTACTCAAGGATATCTTGGATACTAATTCTATGCTTTGACTCCATTCCTTGTTGCCTCATAAAGGTCGCTTATAGGGTGGTGATTAGGTATAGCTTGAGGTATTTGAAAGTAATTTGGTAGCCAACAGAGCATTCACTGCTCCTGATAGAGGGAGAGTATACCTGCAGCCTCTTGTCGAGATTATTACTCGAGAATCTCTGGCCAGAGTGAAAATATCTTGAAGATGATCTTCAGTGACATGTCTAATAGAGTAATGAGTCTCAAGGAAAAAATCTAACATCACTTGGGCTAGGTGTGATATAGTCAGTCTAACAAGAGTTGACATATTGTCCATACTCTGAACCGAGTGAGGTATAGAATAATGAAATGATAAGTTGGATAGAAATAATCTATGGAAAGGTTCGTAATCAAACCACTACTTTTCCTATCAATTGGGGGTCATGATGTATTGCTAGATATCGCTCTTGACTTAAATTATTTGATAATTTAAGTGGCCAATATAATAGGAAACCTAATAGGTCACACGCTTTGGAGATATGAAGATTGAGTAAAATGGCTTTGGATGGAATCCAAAATGTGAGAGAATTATTTCAAGTTAGATCGTAATAAGATTGTGGAAAAAAAATTGTTCAGAAGGGTTGATGGGCCCGTAAAGGCCCTCCGGGCCTGCATAGCCTGCCTAGGCAGGGGCGCAGCAGTACGCTAATCCTTTTAAATTGGCCAATTTGGCCATTTTATTCCTCAACCTCTCATTTTCTCTTCTCTTCAATTTTGATCTAGTTTTATGATTTTCTTTTAGATTTAAAAGACCCCAAAAGATAGAAAATAGACCCAAAAAAAATTTTGATAGAAGAAAAAGTTTTAGAGAAAAAAAAATTAAAGAGTTTAATTTTTCCTCTCAAAGGAACATACTCATTGCTAGCACTTTAATGTGTGTTCAAGTTATCTCTCTAGTAGTTTCATCATCTCATCTTCGCGTGAATATTGTTAGTGACAATCCAAAATTGGATTGTTATGGTTTACTACAACCCAACAACCACAACAAGGTGAGAAGTTGAAGAAAAATCAAGAAATTATAAAGGTATAATTTTTTAATTTTCCTTTGTTCAATTAGTTTTAATTGGCATAAGTAGAATCATTTGATTCGGGTTTTGATGTTTTTTTGTTTCCAATGCTATTTTGTGTATGAAATACATGTTCAAAACCCAATAGTTGGAGCTTAGTTCCTTTTTTTGGAGCTTGCTTGGTGGAAAATAGAGGTTGGGTGTTAATGGATTTTGAGAAAATTTTTAGAAGTAGAGGAAGATGATGAGTTTTATTGGGTTTGAAATGAAGATAAAAAGGGATTTTATGAGATAACTTGAAAAATTGAAGGAAAAGAGGTGTTTTGGCCAAAAATGGGAGATGAAGAGGTTGAAGAAGAAGAGAAAAAATTGGATTATTTTTTTGGATTAAAATTTTTGGGTTTTGGACAAGAGAAAGAGGGATGTTTAAATTTAAAATTATTTGAAGATGTCTTTTAAGGAGTGAATGCTTGGCGTATCCAATACTCCCTCCGCTATTTTCCGCTTTTAGAATTCTAGATCTAGAGAGGAGAAGTGAACTTTGGGTCTCATTGTGCTAAACGATAAAATGGTGAGGCCTTAAGAGCTTGGGTCATTTATATCCATATAGTTATGTCCCATGGCCACACTATTTGCATAAGCAATTGTTTACACCAGATTTTTATAGGTCCATTGGGTTGGGGCCCAATCCCATTACAATAATAGAAGCTCGAAGGTTTAGAACCCATGCCTATAAGGAGTCAAATACTTGGGCAGGAAGTAGGCTAAAAAAAATCCCTGGAAAATAGGAGCAGTTGCTAGGAAGTGGCAAACTAGGGAGAAACACGTGAGATTAATAGTTAAAATATCTAGCACTTAAAGAAAGTGGAGATCATAACAACAGTTATCTTGATCATGATGCTATAAAAAGGAGAACACTCATAAAGCAAAGGACAACCAATAATCATCACAAACACACAGACAATCAACTCAAATTCAACTCAATTTCTGACAATTTCAATTAGCATCAGTCTCTTTAGAATTAGTTTCAGTCATTTTGATTTTAATTCAGCTTCATTATATGTTGTCAATTTCATTTTCATCAATACAATTGTTTCTCTTTGATATGTTGCTACATTCAAGATTTATTTTCTTCAAGTCTCAATTGCTCACTAGCTTAATTTCCATTATTTTTAATATTTTAATTTTATTAGCAATCAAATTTAAACATATTATCAAAAAAAATTTAGGGATCTACGGTCGTTTGATTAGAAGTCAAGGCACAGTTTTTATTTTAGTTTGGAAAACACTTAAATTTTTCTGGCACGCTTGCACTCATTTTATTTTTTGTAACTAACAATAATAAAATAATAATAAATATAACAATTATGAATAAAAATTTTCAAAGATTTAATATTGTGTAATTTATAAATATAATTAATAAATTTAATATATTTTTCTCTTATATAATAGAAGAAGACGGGTTAAATGGTGGAATATAAATGTTGGTTAGTAATAACAAATATTAAAATAAAAAATAATATCATAATTTTTGAAAAGAATATTTTTATCTTTTTACTAGTAAAAGATGTAACTATTTTATAAAATCTCCAAAATAGAATTTTTTTCAAATAAATACTGTTTTGGTCTAAAACAACGAAGAATAACTGCTATTTGAAATATTTAACCAAACACTTCTAAATTAGCATTTGATATCAAATAAATAACAATTAGTTCAAAAAGTTGAACCAAATACCCCTTAAACTAGTTGAATTCAATCTTAATAGACTTGAGATCCAATCCAGCTTATGCTCAAAAACATTAGAAAATTAAGAAAAATTTGGTATTGTCAAATAACAACCATATGTTGTTTGCTACCTACTAATTTTGTTTTCATTTACCACATATGATTAGATTCTTCAACTAGAGGAAGTCTAAATCATTTCTGCTTTGCCTACTTCAATCCACTTGAACTTCCGTTGCTTTGCCTACTTCATTAATTAGCCTTAATTTTTTTTTTTTAAAGATCAAAATTGTTGGAAAAGACAAAAAAAAATAAGAAGATATATAGTTGTTTAGTCTAAGTTTACAATAAACGAATTTAGAATTCTAGTTACTTTTTACGATAAAATTAAAAAAATAAAATTTTAATTTTATTAATTATACAAAAGTGACAGGTAAATAAAATTTTAAATTTTCTCCAAAGTGATAGTTAAAATGGATTATTTACCATTTTTTTCCCTTGGATTTCTGCATTCATATAATGTAGACGCATAAATTTTAATTATTTCATTGTAGAACCCTTTTGAAGTTGAATGTAATGGCCTATGAACTCAAATGTATATAACTTATTCAAATTTATAATATAAATGAAGATTATAAATTTTCTATATATATATATATATATATACATTGTACTTTATTTAAATTTTGGGTTTTGGATAATATTAAAATTAAACTTATTATAAAAATTAATTTTGTCACTATAAATAATAAATCAATTGCGAAATTATTTTCCCACAAATTGTTCTAACTTTTAATAGGAAATTCATTTGGCCACTAAAAGTTTATATTTTATGGCAATCAGTATTTTTCCACAAATTATTTAGACTTTTAATGGGAAAAATATTCACCACTAAATGTATAGAATTAACATTCTCCTCAAATTATTTGTTTCTCAGTAGGGAATTAATTTCATTACTAAAATGAAGTTCTCCACACAAAAATCAACATTTTGTGGCGAATTCCAATTTGTTCACTAAGAGTCATCGTGACACGTTTTTAGTTGCGATCGAGGGGCTTTTTCCCTTTTTAGGATTCTTTAACAAAGGAATTTAACAAAGGAATTCCAGTTTTAAATTTAAAATTTTCAAAATTCCCATTTTGGGATATTTTAGAAAGTTACCCAATTTTGATGCCTCATTGTTTAATGCGGCTAAGATAGATGTTGTATTGGGATGGAAAAAGTGGAAACAAACCACCCGCTGAGTCACTAGGCGAACACCTTCTGTCCTCTATTCAATCCACAGTTTTTTTTTTAACTTATGGATTTTTAATACAATTGGCTTAAACACAAGGGAACAAACACACATTGCAATAGGATGGCAAATTTCCTCCAATCTGCGGTGCCTCGTCCCGACTCCTCGCCCGAATAGGATGAATTTTTTCTCCTATTCTATGTTCCGTCCTGACCCTGAATTTTTTTTGTATCGGGGCCGGAACAGGGACATTATATACATCTCCTGCATCGAAAATTTTATTTATATTTAAATATTTTATATATATTTATATATATATATATATATAATTTATTTATATTTTAATATAATTAATAAATTTAAAAATAGTAAAATAAGAATATAACATTTATTTAAAGTAAAAAAAATATTTTTTACTTAAAAAAATATATAATTAACTAATTAATTAAAATAAAAAAATAAAAAATAATTTTAAATATTGAAAAAAATATATAATAAAAATAGGAGATCAGATTGGGTTCGGAGATTCCCGTCCCCATTGGATGCGGGGATGGGGATCAAAAAAATTTCTCCATTGAAGATCAGGGTAGGAATTTAGGATTATAGACGGAAATGGAAAAATCCACCATCAATCTGCCCCATTGCCACTCGTACACTGCAATAGCTCTACATGGCTTACAAAGATGTGGATTGCACTTGTTCGTTCCTTGAACAAGCGGACAGGTAAGTCCACTGTTTCATAAAGCGAGCAATGACTATCCCCTTTCTCAGTAAATGGATAGCCCTTCAACGTTGACCAACACCATTTTGACTATCTGTTGACGAGTCCAAAATTGGACTTTTGCCAAGTAATTCTTTCTTAAATAATCCTCAAAACAGACTTTGCCTGCGAACTAGCAAGGAATTTTTTCTGCCAAAAAATTTTTAGTAGCGAAATTTATATATTTAGTAGCAAAAATTTCCCCGCAGTCCAGCTTCTTGTAGTGAATCCAAATCACAAAAAATATGGTAACTTATTACTGAATTGATAATAGTAGATTAACTAATTGAATTTATCGAAAAATTTTGATTTTCGATTAATTTTATCAAAATTACCGATTCTTAATAACAAATAATACATTTTTATAAACAATAAATAATAGATTATTAAAAATATCTAAAATTCATATAATTAAACGTTGTGGTTTTATTTTTTAAGGCATTTTAACCTAGGTATATAATTAGGAAAGTTTTAAGACATAATTCCTAACTTCTTATTCTAAACAAACCTATTATTACATTTTCTAGGTCCCCCTATATCAATTGCAAAATCTTCTCTTTTTTTTCGCACGCCACAACCAACCACCAATAGGTCTATCATTTTTTAGCACTGGCTAGCAGCCTACATCTTCCATCGTCGTTGCCACTGGTTAGCGCACTAACCTCTCTTCACTAGTACTCAGCCCCTCCTTGCTAACACATTGCTATTGCAGATCTCAGCCTCCCTACTGATTGAATGAGTTTATATCGACTTAAAAATTGGTCCTGTGATAGTGCAGTAAGGAAGTGACAGTAACAAATGAGCGACAGCAGCAAGGGAAGGACTACAGAGAGAGGAGAATAGGACTTTTTCCATTTTTAATGTCTTTTGACAAACTAATTCCAATTTTAGGGCAGAAAGAATCTTTAAATTTCCATTTTATGGAAAGTTGTTCCTATTTTAAACTGTTATTATGACATGACAAGGAGAAAAGTAGTCTGATTCTTCGAAAAGCTAACACAAGTTGTCCGCTGATTGAATTAGAGATAAAAAGTAGTTAACAATGTGTAGTGAGGTGCATTAGTGTAAAAGATTTATTTTTATTATTATTATTATTATTATTAGTAGTAGTAGTAGTGAGATGCATTATTGTAAGAGAAAAAGTGCAAAGTGAGTGAGTGCATGTGAGTGACGTGAAAACGAATTAAGCTGGTTTATTTTATCCGTTGTATTAATTGGAGTTTAATAATTATGGAATCTACATGAAATATTTGCTTTTACAAAACAATATAAAATTACAAAGATGGTGGGTTACTGTTGTAATCACACTCTGGATGGATGTCCTGCTCACCACATCGGTTTCCCAATCAAGAAATGTGATAGAACAAAATGTTATAAATATGTGTTTTTACATCATCTTCAATTCCCATCAGAACCCTAATCGTCTTTTGCATTCCCAAAATACTTCAGAACTTTTCTCTTCCTCCTTCATGATTCCCCTTGTTTCCTAATCACTAAAACCACCCTCAAAGTCTAGTTATCAAAGATTAAACAAGGGATGTTGGGGGTTTTGGAAAGAACATAACCTTGAGCGGTTTGGACAAATTGGGGGTTGGGTTTCCTCTAATTTTCTTCTTTGATCATAAAGTATTTGTACTCCTAGAGATTCTAAATCGTTTGGCTTAATGAAACACAAGTTTTGATTGGGTTTCCATGGGTTAATAAAGGATTAGGGTTTCGACTTTGGTACCCATTGTAGAACACAATGGGTAAAGTGTTTTGATCTTGCTTTCCTTACATGTGACCTACTCCATTAGCAGCCCATACCTCACTTTTTTTACTTTTCATTTTTATTTTTATTATTTCCTTCAATATGTGCATAATTACTCCTTCTCATATTGGGCTTGTAACTAAAATAGATCAAATAAAAAGTCCAAGTCGCTCTATTAGAAAGCCCAATGAAAAAGGATGGCCTCAAAATAAATGATGGCCCAAATCAATTAATATGTGGAGCAAATTCATGTTAAAATTTTAATTAATTGCTCTTATATTTTTTCGTAATTACATTAGCCCCCTTTGCATGTCTCTTAATTTATAAGAGCCATGCAAAGTTGTTAATTAATTTAATATGACTAAATCTTGACAAGTGATTAATTGATTGAAATGTAGCTGCAATCAGATCTACTGGTTGAGATGTGAATGTGAAGAGAATTGACAAACATTAAAGTATTGTCTTTAACATAGTTGAAAAAATTAGTAGAAGAGCAGCTGTAACTAATTTTCAATGCAAATATGCGCATTTGAAAAATTAGTAGAGACATAGTTACCACTAATCTTATAAGATAATCAATAATTATGAAAGTATTACCAAAACGTAATTTGAAAGAAATTATTAGAAATGTGATTGTCAATAATTTATAAAAGAATTGGCAATTGCAAAAGTCTTGCCAAACGAAATTTGGAAGAAATTACTGGAGTAATAACTGTCAATAAATTATAAGAGAATTGACAATTATGAAAGTGTTGTCAAAATTAAAATTGAAAAAAATTACTGGTGATATAACTACCAATAATTTTCGGTGAAATATTGTTAGCTAGATATGATAATCTTAATTGGCTTCGATAAGAATGTGTTAAATGCTTGTATGTATGCATGTATATAATTTAGGATTATTATTACTCCTTTATATTATTAAAAAATCATTATATCAAAATAGTGCATGCATTTCCATTTTTCTTTTGTTTTTCTCCTTTTCTCTAGGGCTATATATATGTAAAAATTTGTGAAAAGAACAAATCGAAAAGAAAACACCACTTCCTTTTGCATATCATTGTCATTCCTTCTTTATTTTTCCTCGATCTGTAAATTGATTCGATTGTTTGCATATGCCAACAATTTCTTCTAATGTTATCATTATTATTCAAAGTATGTGTAATTTCACAGAGTTGTCTTTTCAATCATTTCATGACTTTAGTTTTTAACAAATACATATTCTTTTTGTTTTTGTTTTCTTTAATAGGTGAATGATTGTGTTTCGAGGAATGAGAAAACTATGAACTTAGGTAAAGTAAATGAAAAATCACTTTGAATTTGATGGTCAAACACATATTTTATTTGATTTTAATAAACTAGTACATTATATCAAGCATAATACTTTTTGACATTATCTGAGTTAATTGGATTTGGAAGTTCTTTTCCATCCATATTTGTCAAAATTAAAGTTACTTCTGAAAATGCCTTTTTCACCATGTAAGATCCTTTATACTTCATAGTATATTTTTCTCTAGGATCAGCCTGTTTAAAGTACAACCTCTTGATAACAATGTCTCCTTTTTGGAATTGATGTGGTCTCATTTTCTTTACATATGCTTTAATTAACCTCCTTTGGTACAATTGTCCATGGCACAAAGTAATTAGTTGCTTTTTATCTATAAGATTCAACTGGTCATATCTTACTTGTAACCATTCATTTTCCTCTAATCCAGCTTTCATGATGATTCTGAGAGATGGTATTTCCACTTCAATGGGTAAAATTGTCTCCATCCCATATACTAAAGGAAAGATGTTGCTCCCATAGATGTCCTGACCGAAGTTCTATATCCATGTAATGCATACGAAAGCATTTCATGCCAATCTTTATAAGATATCACCATTTTTGGAACAATCTTTTTGATATTTTTATTTGAAGCTTCAACTGCCCCATTCATTTTTGGGCTATTAGAAGTTGAATTATGATGCTTAATTTTGAATTGCCCATCTATCTCTTCCATTGATTTGTTATTAAAGTTCTTGGTATTATCTGTGATAATTCTTTCAGGAAGGCCATATCTACAAATGATATTATATTTGATAAACTTGATTACTACTCCTTTAGTCAGATGACCATAAGAAGGCGCTTCTTCCCATTTTGTAAAGTAATCTATTGCTACCAAAATGAATCAATATCCATTTGATGCTTTAGGCTCAATTGGTCCTATCACATCCAAACCCCATATGGAAAACGACCATAGTGCTTCCATTATATGAAGTGAGGTAGGGGGAGCATTTATCTCATCAGCATATATTTGACATTTGTGACATTTCCTCACATATGCAATACAATCTGATTTCATTTTCAACTAGTAATATCCCATTCTGAGGATTTTCGGAGCCAAATTATGCCCCCCAAGGTGAGTACCACAAAATTCTTTATGAACTTCCTCCATCAACTTTTGTGCTTGATGATCATCAACACATCTAATTAATATTATGTCATGATTTCTTTTATATAAAACATCTCCACTTCACCCTTTAATTAATTGATTACTAGAGCTGAATCTCCATATACTTCTTGACGTTTAACTTTCATATCTATTACTACTTGAATTCCCAAAGTGCATGCTTCATATTTAGCTATATTATTAGTGCAATCAAAACATAACTTTGCTGTGACATGATAATATTTTCCATCTAAGGATATCAGAATCACTCCTATTCCATGTCTTAAGGCATTCAAAGCGCTGTCGAATTTTATAATCCAATTTTTCTGATCCTTTTCATCCTCATCAATTGCCATGATATCCTCATTTGGAAAATTCAATTGCATTGGCTCGTAATCCTCAACAACTTTATCAGGTAGATAATCAGCTATTATACTTCCTTTTATTACTTTTTGAGTCACAAAAACAATGTCATACTCTGACAATAAAACCTGCCATTAAGCAATTCTCCCAGTTAATACTTGTTTCTCAAATATATACTTTATAGGATCCATTTTGGAAATTAACCAGGTAGTATAGCATAACATGTAATGCCTTAGCCAACCAGCTGCCCATGCAAGTGCGGCACACGTTCTCTCCAACATGGAGTATTTGGTCTCATAATCTATGAACTTTTCACTGACATAATAATTGAAAGAATCATGTTGTCCTAACACAGATTCCATAGATTTTTCTAATACCTTCATATACAAAATGAATGGTCTCCTAGGTATGAGTGGTTGAAGAACTGGTAGATTTTGCAAATATTGTTTAATTTTGTCAAATACCTCTTAACATTCATCATTCCTTCGTGTAGGATTATTCTTTCTAAGGAATTGGAAAATTGGCTCACAAGTTGCTATTAACTGTGAGATAAACCGAGTAATATAATTTATTTTTCCAAGAAAACTCCTTCCTTCCTTATCAGTTTATGGGGGAGCCATTTCAACTATTGCTTTAATTTTATTAGGATATATTTCTATTCTCTTTTCACTAATTATAAATCTTAGAAGTATGCCTAAAGTGACTCTAAAAACACACTTTGCTGGGTTCAACTTGAGTTGATATTTTCTTAGTCTTTCAAAAAGTTTTTGCAAAACTTTAACATGATCTTCCCTTACACGTGATATAGCAATCATGTCATCCATATATACTTCAATTTCCTTATGCATCATATCATGAAACAATGTGACCATTGCTCTTTCGTAAGTTGCCTCCATATTTTTCAATCCAAAAGGCATCACTTTGTAGCAGAAAGTTCCTTAAATGGTAATAAAAGTGGTTTTTTCCTAGTCTTCTATGTCCATATTGACTTGATTATATCCTGAATAATCATCCATGAGAGAAAACATGTGAAATCCAGCTATATTATCCACCAGAGCATCGATATGAGGTAATGGAAAATTATCTTTGGGACTTGCACGATTCAAATCTCAATAAACAACACATATTCTCACTTTTCCATCTTTTTTAAGAACAGGAACCACATTCGTTACCCACTCAGGATATTTTGCCATTGTGAGAAATCCTACATCCAATTGTTTCCTGACTTCATTCTTAATTTTTAAAAGAGTATCTGGCTTCATTTTTCTCAACTTTTGTTTAACAGGATTGCATTCTGGCTTTAAAGGCAATTTATGTGTTACTATATCAGTATTTAGTCTAGATATATCTTGGTATGACCAGGCAAAATTATCGATGAATTCCTTTAATAGATTGATTATCCTCTTGCACAATTTTGAGGTCAAAACTCCCACTTATCTTGACTTCCTTTCTATCCTCTTTTATCCCCAAACTTATAACTTCCACAAGATCTTTTATTTCCAATGTTGTCTCTTTTTCCATTTCTTTTACTAATTCAGGAGGTATTTCTTTAATTTCCTCTTCATCTGAATCTACTTCATATACTGGATTGTCAAAATAAATCTTTTGTATGTTATTACCGTCAAATTCTTGATCATCATTGCAATTCATAAGCATAATATAAAATGAATAAAGAGAAAGGGAAAGACAAGTAGAAGTAAATGGAGATAACAATATGAAAAGAAATATAGGGAATAAATATGCATTTATTACATCATTAAAATCTATGAAATTATTGAAAATAGATGCTCATTTTTCATTCCTTCTTAGACATTGAGTAGAGTCAAAGGAAAAGATAACAATTACTTTGAACCCAAGATTGGAAGTTGATAAGCCTTCCGGTTATTATGTTCATTATTTACTGGACAAAATCAGACGCATTCTTCTATTTCTACACTTGATCCTTCTTTTATTATGACTGTTGTTGATAGATCTTCAACTAAATTTTCCAAAGATGATGATTCTCCTAACACTTTCTGTTCAGGTAAAAACTAACTGGCACTTCTAAATGTTTGCACTAAAGGCGAAATGACTATCTTTTCTACAAAAACTTCTTTATTTTCCAATTTATCCAAACTTTTTTCTCTTTTTTCAATCTGTGCACTTTTTCTATCTACTATAGATGGTTGATAGCCTAACCCAATTCTATTTTCATTAATAAGAGGTTTAATGAATTGTTTTATCCCTTGATTATTTCTTCCAAGTTCCATGCCTGGTTAAAAGTTCCTCTTCATCATTTCTCTTGCTGCTATGTTAGATGTAGTAGATAGCTTAGGCAGCAGAACCTTTGAACCTTCACCCATATAAGAAATGTTCACCACATCAAAAGATTGAAAAGAACTTTCTAAAGCTTCCACTGTAGCTTTAATATAAGGGATTGTCACAGGCTTAGTAATAAGAATATCATCTTCTCTTGAAACTTCAATCAATTATCCATCAATAATGAATTTGATTTTTTGATGGAGAGAGGAAGGTGTAGCACCAGTTGAATGAATCCAATGTCCCCCCAATAAAAAGCTATATGTAGGAACAAAATTCATAACTTAAAATTTGGTATTAAATGTAATTGGTCCCACTTGAATAGGTATCTCAATATCTCTAATCACTTCCCTTTTTGTCCCATCGAATGCACTAACCACTATAGCACTTGGTTGTATATAAGTTGCATCAATTGGTAACTTTGCCAAAGTAGCTTTAGGTATGATGTTCAATTATGATCCATTATCAACCAATATACATGTAATGAAATAGTCTTTGTATTTGGTTGAAATATGGAATGCCTTGTTATGTCCCGTCCCTTCAGGGGGAATTTCATTATCAATGAAAGATACATGACTTGCTACTATCACATTTCTGATCATATTATTCCAATTTTCGACTGAGATGTCATGGCATACATGAGCTTGATTCAACATTTTCAAGAGTGCAACTCTATGGGGTTTAGAATTTAGTATCAAGGATAACAGTAAAATCATAGCTGGTGTTTTATTTAGTTGTTCAGTAACCCTGTATTCACTTTGTTTAATCAACTTTAAGAACTCACATACCTCTTCCTTAGATACAGGCTTATTGATTTCATATCAAAATTCTTGTGACATGAACATTTGAGGTTCATCATTTTGAACATCTTTAAGAATTTCTCCTGCCTTAGTCTTACCTTTCCAGCATTTTCTAGCTCATTAGTTCATCTCCTTTCAACTTTTTCTGGAGTATAACATCTTCCACTACGATTCATTCCTTTGACTCTAGATATATTTTCTACTTCATTTGTGATCATACTGTTTTGAGAGGGGATTGAGTCCTAAGTACAAATAGTGTTTCCATACTTCCATGGTACTGCTTTAGAGTCTTTATATTCAAAAGGAGTTAGTACCTCAATCAAAAGTTTAGTAACATATGGATAAGATGAAGTAAAGCCGAGCATTAGTTTCTGCAGACAACACATAGTCAAAGGTGTTCTGTTATAGGAACCTGAGAACATTTATTCTCAACAATATTTACCCAATTAACTCTTTCCTTTTTATTGCTAAAAATTATGATCTTTGCATCCATTAACTCTTGTACTTTCTATCTGAATTGGTAACATTAAATAATCAAGTGATTACTGGTGCCGCAATGATATTCACAAACGAAACCATTTTCACTCCTACTTTCATCCTTTCTATTGATTTGAATATTTATCAAGCTTACTTTGTACAAGATATGAAAGAGTTGTTGTCTCGGCATGGGAATTTCTTTTTTATCAGTCTTAAATTCCTCCTCGCACTCTGAAAAGGTTGCATTAATTTTTCCCCCATTATGATTTGGTAGAGGATTATTATTGACATCAGGGGTCATTACTCAATCAAATTTTAACCATCCCATTTTTATAAGAGTTTGTTCCTTTTTCTTAAATGATATATAATTCTTTGTATAATATCCAATAGCTTCAACGTGATAGTCACATTTTACATTTGGATCAGCCATTTAGGATATGGTGGATTCATAGGTTGAATTGGCATCAGACAAACTTTGTGACTTTGAATGAGTTAGGGTAACAACTCAGTGTGATATAGAAAATGAATCAAATTGTTCCACCTTCCTTTCCCTTGGGCAATTTTCTTGTTGAGCATTATTGTTCCCAAAAGTATTGTTTCCAACTTGGATAGGTGAATTGTGTTGGGATGACAATTTATTTGCTAAGGTGTAGGAGCTTGGTATGAGTAGGTTCTTGATGCTATATTTGCAATATATGGTTTGTGATGAGTAATATAGAGGATTAGTGAGTACAAGAGAAATTGGTATATATCATCTCACCATATTAGTTTCTCCTTCCCTGTTTTTGCCTGCATATTGCCTTTTTGAGCTATTAGCCTCAGTTTGTTTATCCTCTTTTTTTTTTTCTCTTTATACCTTGCTCAATTCTTTCCCCTACTACTGCCAAGTTTGAGAACTTTGTTATAGTATTTGCCAACAACATGTTATAACATGGTGCCCCTAAAGTGTCGATAAAATTAGAAATCATTTCCTTCTCTATTAGAGGAGGTACTACTTGTGCTACCTCATATCTCCATCTTTGAGCATACTCCTTGAAAGTCTCTTGCCTTTTCTTCTCCATTGCTCTAAGATCATCTCAACTAGGAGCCATATCCATATTATTCTTGTACTGTTTCATAAATGCCTCAGCCAAATCTTTCCATTTTCTAATGTGGGAACACTCCAATTGGATGTACCACCTAAGCGCTGGCCCTGTTAAACTCTCTTTAAACACATGAATTAGTAATTTTTCATTACTGACATGTGCTGCCATCCTATTGTAATACATCATTAAGTGGCTTTGGGCATACGTGAATCCATTATATTTTTCAAATTCAAGAGTTTTAAATTTAGGTGGAATAATTACATCCGAAACTAGACGTAAATGTGTAGCATTTGTCAGTCCATAAACATGAGTTCCTTCAATTACTTTTAATCTTTCTTCTATCAATTCAATTTTTCCTGATACAGGTTCAACGATAGGATTCTTAATATTAACTTGTACTTTTGGGTCATCAAAATCTAGCATACCTACTTGTTCATTTGCGGTGTACTAAGGTGGACCATAAGATTGGACACCTATGGGTTGATATAATGGAGCATGACTTTATGGTAGTAGGGAAGGTATATTTGGGAATAATCCCCACTGGTTCCAATATCTTGTGCTTTAGGTAGAGGTGTAAATCCTGGAGGAAACAAAGGAATTCCTAGCGTAGTCATTGATAATTCCTAGGAGGAGCTGGCGTGCTTTCTAACAAGATTTTTCCTTTAATGACTTCTAAAATTTTAGCTATTTATTCTTTCCATTCACTATGCATTTCAGGTAATTGCTCTTTTAGGCAGTTAACTTCTTTTCTAAGCTTTTGTGCTTAATTTTCCATATGTTTTACCTTTAAAGAAGTCCCGTAAGAATGGGTTGAGTAATATTGTTTCTTGGGATCACGTGCTATTTCGGTATCCTAATTTTTCAATGATATATTAGATAATGCACTTTATGAATAAAAACTTAGATTAATACATATATTAATTAGAGACATATGTACCAAGTTCTAATACGAAATACATAAGGCAAAATGCATAACATAACGTAGGATTAAATCCTAAGATAAAATACATGCATGAGTAATAAAATGCCTAAATGTTAATACAATATTGCAAAATGAAAAGATTGATTCGATCTCTATCACAATCTACTTGAAATCTTCATAATAAGCCAAATCACTATGAATTGTCTCCAAAAGCCACTGTCGACGCTACCCATAAGAAACAACAGGTACATAGTTTTCCTTTAGGTGTTCCACTTTCTTTGCCATGCCATGAGCTCTCCTAGTCATCTTCCTTAGCTTACTTGTAACTTGATTAATCTATGTGCATACTCGGGTGAAATTGTCCTGATAATACCAGAGGTTTTCACGACACTTTATTAGTTGATTGAGTCATTGATCTCTTTCTACTTGCAAATTATCACTAATTTCTTTTATTCGAAAAGCCTTATCTTGGTAAATGCTAACTGCTTGCTCTAAATCTTCTAAGTTATTTTGTTGATCCAATGTTTTCACAGTCAAGGACTTTATTGTGGCTTCCATTTTCCTTTTATTAGATTTATATTGCTCTAGTTCCATTTTGAGCTTTATGGCTTCTTCTTTCAACTCATCATTCTCTTTCCATAGTTCAAAAGCCTTTTCCTTAGCCTAAGTTGTGCTTCTGATCCAAGCAACTATATCATCTTGCACATTTTCATTCACCTTTTTGTTAGTACCTCCAGATGCTTCTGTTTGACAATTTGATAATGATTCTTTAGGCATTTTTACTATATACGGAACAAAGCCTTTGCCTTTTTTCATATGCCAACCAATATAATTAGGAGTTACTACATTAGTATATGCTCCACTCTTTATGGCTCTAGCCTTTTCCCAAGCAGTAACAATATCCTATACTTTAGTCATGGCATGCTTTTCACCATAAGAAAAATCTAATTCTAATAAACCTACCATACGTGGAATGAATTGCCTTGAACCCAACTGTCTTCTTACCATACTAGGAGCATAAGTTGTTCCTCCCCAAGGTCTAAGTAAAGGCACCTAAGAAAATTTCCCACATATGTATATCATATCATTCCTAATTTTCCATGGTGCCAACCAATAAACATCAGTTTCTTAAAGATTGTGAAGAAATCTTAGCCACTCTTTCTTTGATGGTCCTTTCTAGGCCATTCAACCTTACCATATTCTGTTATGTAATTACCAAGCTTGTAATAGCTTAGCGAATACTTTAAAATTGGAAAATTAAACTGTTATGGGTAATTTAAATGATTTACCATCCACATAGTCAATAAAGGTGCACAAGTAGTAATTCTACCCCTCCTTTGTCTTCTACACACATTGAGGGCTTTGAATGTTTCTACCAATATACCCATTACAAGGGTAACCCCTCGTAACACCTTTATGAAAAAAGGTAATCAAATTATCATCCATGTATCCCAACTTTTTAGGAAACAAAACTCTAATATGTTTTCCATATTCTTATTATTGTTCACAAATTCAAACAGGTGCACCAAGGCAATGCCCTTTGATTCCTCATCCTCCCATCCTGCCATATGATTTGCCTTCAGATTCATAATTTTAGCCAATTATTTCCTGTCAACTTCACTTTTATTACGAACATATGACTTATTCTCTAAAATTATTAGTACGTCCAACGTGATATGATACTCCTCAATGGTTGGAGTTAAATCAATCCTTGCAAATGTGAAGCATCTGTAAGTTGGATCCTAATAACATCTTATGGCTTTTAGCAAAAAAGGAAAGGTAGGAATGTACATTAATGAAGCAATCCATTCAAATTTCTCAGTGAAATTTGAATGTTGCTGTGGAGACAATCCTTCCCACACTTGTTTAATGGGTTTGTAGTCATTTTGCTGCCAATCTATTGATGCAATTTCTGGAAGCTTCAAGTTGATCCCAATCGGTAGACTATCACTTTCAAATTTTTGCTTGAGCTCAGATTCTACCACCACATCATATTTTTTATCAATAGTGAGTTGGCTTAGATGATTTTCCACAGCAGTAGATTGATAGGAAATCGATAGACAATTCCTTTTTCAATTAAGCAACATTGCATGAGCATGCAAGAATCAAACAAGTTTGTGGAATGATAGATTTTGACTAATGTAAATCCATAACATAATATGATGTTATCACAAACACTTTTGGCAAAAGGACTTCTTTCATTAATCATGGAAATGTCTATTTCCAACCTAAACAGGGGTTTCCATTGTTTGTTTAGTTACAAAAAATATGAGACAAACTATCTTATAAGCTTTCCCCTTTTCCACTATTTTCCTACTTCCTAAAGAAAGAGACCAATGATTGTCTAAGTACAAAAAGTGACTTCTTAGACAAATTTTCATAATGCAATGGTCTCTTTCACTACAACAATTCCTAAAAATCTAAAGACATTTCCATTTTTACTGCATCTTTTCATGGAAGTGGGTTAACAGGAACTGCTCCATTTTCCCCTAGAACCATCATAAGTCTGCTATAAAAGTCCCAAGCCACCATACTGTATGTATTGACGATATAAAAAGGAAAATTCAATACATTCATCTTGATCTATCCATCATGGTGATAGGATATTGGCTGGAGCAAGGTTGGAGGCACTACTTCCACAGGAATATTATTAAGATGACAAAGAGCCCTTTTGATTTCTTGCCACGTCCCTGGATCTTTGACTAGAACAATCACAGGATTCTCTATATGATGTTTCCACACGTCAACTTATGGATAATAATGGCTCATTGTTGCCACATATCTCATTTCCAGATGTTCATTAATCTTGAACGTTACGAACAAATACGACTCATCCATCTCCTTTATTACCTCCTGTCATTCATTAGTGGACATGAATAGTGTTAACCACTTATAAAAATATGAATATTGCTCCGGCCATGCATTCCATTAGCTAGAACAGTCAGACAACCATTCTTTGTCCAATATGAACTTGATCTTATATCATTTAGCCAAGTACCACAAAAGGCAATATGCTTCTTTAAGAAATGTAATTGTGTCCGCATCGGAGATAAAGAAACAATTCATGAATGGGTATGTTGGATGCCAATCCAAAAACTTCATAGGAATATCATAAATCTCATACTGGTAAAGCAGAAATAATTGATAATTTCCAATCATTTTGGTGTCTCGAAGAGCCATAGTTTTTCTCAGCATAATGAAAAGCTAATTCTAGTGGCAGGTTTCTTGCTATATTTTCAAGTCTAGAAATGAGAACAATATTCTCCATATCTTTCGAAAGCCTTTTGCCCAAAAGTTTGTAATACTTTATGCATATGCAAAACAAACAAGGCCAATTAGATTATAGAAATAATATATATATATATATATATATAAAGACAACTCTAATAAAGTCATAGAAATATTAGAAAAGATAGTGTTCCCTTGTGTACTTAATCTTGGGTTTCTTAAGGCGACTTGGGTGATCAAGGTGGTTACTAGGTTTTTTTAATGTGATTTTAAGTTCTAAACTAACATGGTGAACAAAGTTCAAATAGTTTATAGTCTTCAAGCCATGGCTAATTCGATGCCATCTATTCCTAGATTAGCGAAGGTTCCTTTGATTAAAGCCTGACCAAAAGAAAACTTGAGTAAGAACCTTTTACGAGCCCTACCGGATTTTTCACAAAGGCATCCCTACTTGGTTCTCGACCTAATCCTAATAAAGGTAATAGATCAATACCTGATCTTTAAGTGTGTTTGTGATAGTGCATATTGTGTGAGGGAATACTTACCTTACTTAATCTATTCATAATAATAAGTATACAAATAAATGCATACCAAGACAAAATAATAAATCAACAATATTAGCTAGATCCACTTTTAATAAATAAATAAAAAAAAACAAAGGCAATCCCCAGTGGAATCACCAAGCTATCGCACATGGGTATCTAAAATATTTTTATAGTTTTGTACAATGTGGAGCGGCCGACTTGTTTTATTTAAATTTTTATGAAGTTTTAAAAAGAGTCGCCACCAATTGTAATTGTTGGATAGATTTGTTTTCCATTAAATAAGGTCTGCTTTACAGAGTAAGAATTTAAGGATCAAATAATAGGGAAGATATTAGTATCCCAATTCATCTAATTTTGTTAAAATTTATTCTTTTTTACTTGTATGCTTATTTTAATGATATATTATCCAATTCTTGGATAAAAGTAAGGTAAATGTAAAAAAAATATTGTGTGGCACATATACACATTTTAATTTTAATCATTTTTATTATTTTAGTGGAATTAGTTTGATTATTATTTTTTTATATAAACTTATTTTTTAGGTTACATATATCCAATTCCTAGATATGAAGCAAATTAATGTTATTTAAAAAAAAAAATTATATCCAATATCTAGATATAGTAAAAATATATTTTTTAAAAAGTTAGACTTAACTCAAATTGAATACCTATGTACTTACTTAAATGATCAAAGTTGGCATAATTCGAAAGCCTAATGAAGAAGAATGACCTCAAAAGAAATGATCACCCAAATCAATTAATATGTAGAGCAAATTCATATGAAAATTTTAATTATTTGCTCTTATATTTTTTTTCGTATCTACAATATTTTTTAAAAATTTTCTCTCTCATCTCTGTTTGTAAAAAAAAAAAATAGAGATGATAATTGGACCCAAACTTGTAGAGTCCCAAGCTAAACCCAACCCAAATAGGATTTTTTTTTTTTGCCACCCGAAACCTAAATTGGTTTGTGACGAGGATGAGGTGGGTATGTATGTGCCCCACTCTTATATATATATATATATATATATATATATATATATATATATATATATATATATCCTAACTCAATCTTTCATTTTCTTAAAAATTTTTACTTTATTTTAATATTAAATTTTTTATTTTAATTAATGAGTTAATTAAATAATTTTTTAAATTGTTTTTAATATATATCCGTCCTCTCGTGGTACTAGAACGGAGACCAAAAAATCTTTTCCATTGGGAAATGGAGCGAAATCAGATAATATGGTTGCATTTTTGGATTAGAAATGAAGATGGTGAAAGGCTTATTTAGGAGTTGCGGTTCCAAAGTGTTTACATCAAAATTTAATACAAAAAAGAAAAAATAGAGAGGAGCAATAAGGTGAGGAGATAAAATTAGAAAAAAAAGGTCATGTTCCGGTAATTAATATTTTTACTTGAAACCTAATAAAAAGGGCTTTAAATTACATTTATAATAAGTTTCTGTATTTTATTGTTACAAATTAAACTTAGATGGCTAAAATGTTACAAGTATCAAAGTTTAGGGCTACTAATGTAATTTACCCAAATTGCTTCATACCTAAAATTCAAATATGAGATATCTGATTTCATTGAGTTGAGTTGAAACAAAGTTTTATTATTGGAGAATATCAATTAAATTACACTGAATTACTCCGAGAAAATCTCAAAGACATGCAATAGTACTAAGGCATGATAACATAGAAAAGGGGACTACTGTATAAAAAAGCCAACATTATCATTTTCAAATCGGACCTTCAAATGATGCTGAAAATGAAAGCTGCTCAAGTTCAGTGCAATACCTAATCCATAAATGCATGCCCTATTGGATGTCACTCTCTAATCTTTCCTCCCCTCAACCCTTTTTCGTTTTTCTACTCCAGTCCCAGCCCCAGGGTTATTATTATTATTATTATAGAGATCAATTTGCCTCTCATTTGGTTTTTGTTATAATCAATCCGAAATTAATTTTTGAGTCTAATCAGTATGCAATTTTCAATTTAAGATGCATCGTTTCTGCTCAATTTCATTATATAAAATACATTTTCGTTTCATCTATTTTTCTTTTTTCTAAAATCCTTAAATATATGAAATCTGTGCAATTTTATAGTTAAATATTGTGCTAATCATTCTATTATCAAAAAATAATATAAAAAATGAAATAAAATATATAATTGAGGATGAAATAAAATAAAATGGTGCAAAATAAAAATTGCATACTAATTGGGTTCAAAATTTGACTTTGGGGAAAATTATTCATAAAAAGAAAGTTTCATATTCAAATTGATACTTCACTTTATATATATATAAGGAAAAAAAAAAAAAAAAGAGCGAAACTTTAATATGTAAAAGGTACTATATATTTGTAACTATACAAATTGCACAAAAACTAAGAAAAAGTGACTGACCTACAGACTATATAGGGCAGATTACATAAAAAAAATCTTGAATTTTATAACTTTTTACAATTATATCCAATTCTATAAAAATTGTGTGCAAATTATATAAACTTTAATTTTAATAACAAATCTAGTCTCGGTGAGTAGGAACCGGACTCCAAACCTAGGTGGCGATAACATGTCTTTCCTAATCACCCAAAACCAATTATGTGGCAAAATAATATGGCAATGACATGGCTTATACTACCATGTAGATAAAAACAAAAAATGGCATTGTTTTGGATTTAGGGTTCTTCATTGTCAACAATCTAAAACGGCGCCATTTTATAATTAGAGTATCTCTTTCATATTAAAAGAACGATATCGTAGGTAAAAGGAGACAATAAAATCGAATTAGGGCTATTGTCCATTTGAGAAGAATGCTTCCTAACCAAATGTCGTAGGTAAATCGCATATGAGAAAATGGGAAACGGGTATTGTATCAACGGTGGAAGGACGTTATTGAGATGGTGTACTGACATATAATTTTGGAATCTTTTTTTTTTTTTTGTATCGAGGTAAGTGGTTCTCACTAAATCAAATGTATGTTGGGAGAAAAAGTTTGTTTATTTTTTTCGATTTGGAATGTGAACAAAAAAGGTTAAATTTTTTGTCTGGTTGTTGATATTGTCAAATGTGGAGTAGATTTAAAGGAATAGAATAATGGGATGGACCCAAAATTGGGTGCTTGATTTGATATTGTTTATGTCTTATTCTGTTTATTTTGTATTTGACAATATAAATAATTTTTTCTTTGAATGCATGGTTTGATGAGTTAACAAATGTTATTTTTCATGCAATTAGGGTTTTGAAGTAGCATTGTATAGGAATATGGATGCTTTTATAATATACTTTTATCATGGTGGGAAATTTATAGAGAATTGGGGTTGGTGGTCATGGGTGGGAGGAGAGTTGTCTTATTTGGACATATATAGTGTAGACACTTTCTGCTATTTGGGATTTCATACACAAAGCCTAGAATGAGTTTCAGTGAAGGACTAACTTTTTTTACTAATGATAATGAGTGCCTGGAGATATTGAATTGGGTTAGGGATGGAAGAATTAATGTATATGCTGAAGTGTTAAGAGAAGAAGGTGAGAATGAACTGAATGATGAAGATGAGGTAATTAGAAATAAATACTCCAATTGTGAATATAGCACTACAAATGACAATGTTGACATTGATGAAAATGATGGTGTATATATGGTAAATGATAAGACTGACATCACCAACAGTGACTATGATGAATTTATTAGTTCAAGTGACTCTAAATTGACAAGTGTTGTGATAAGTAAGAGACATAGGGAAAAAACTGAGATGGGAAGAGAAGTAAATAGGTAGAGCATATGTTAGTGCTTAGTGCAAGATTGTTTGTATTGACAACAACATTTGAGAGACTTTTAATGGTTACATAGCAAGGGCTAGGGATAAACCCATTATTGATATGCTTGAAGCAATCAAAGAGAAGTTAATGACTAGAGTGGCAAACCAAGTTAAACTCGTGAAGAAAGTAAAGGACAAGATTTGTCCAAGGATAACGAATAAGTTGGAAAAGATTAAGAAAGGTACAATGCATTGTGTTGTGTTACCTGTTATTAGAGAGCAATTTCAAGTTGATATGTATGATCAGTAATTTACTATTGATTTGAGGAGGAAGGAGTGTAGTTATCGGTGGTGGACACTGACCGGGATACCATGTGTACGTGCTTGTGCTTGCATACATTATATGAAGATAGGTTCTAAAGATTTTATACATGATTTTTATGAATCAAAAATTGTATAACATCTCATGAAGACTTCAGATTTGTAATGCCTATAAATAGGGCTTAGTTGTAATATATGAATAAATGACATATGTGCTAAAAAATATGAATTGTGTGCATAGTTAATATTGTTGAGCATGCTTAATTGTTAAGTAATTGGATATTGTATAATATGAAGTATGAAATGGCATGATCGAATGTTAGAAAGGTAACTAGAGTGTTTGAATATATATAGATATGGTTATGGATAAGAAAATGGCAAGTATGTTAAATAGGGTACAATGCTTATGTAAAGCTTGAGTTGTGAGCTTGGTTGTGACCCATTTTGGTGGATGATTTGAGTTGTGATAACTTGTTTATATTTATGTCCAATGACCATGGATGATTTCTATACATGTTTAGGAAATGCTTAGAAGTAGAATTTCGACAAAATTTAATCATAGGAATAAGTTATGCCATTTCACCACCATGCTGAAAATTGCCATGACCATGAAAAAAATTACTCATGACTGTGAAGAGTTTATTTATGGTCGTGAAGATCGTGTTTTGGGCCTTTTTTTTAGGCAGAATAGTTCACGACCAAGACAAAAAGTGTCATGACCATGAACATAGCCGTGAAAGGGACTGCTATAAATAGTCCAAGCTCTATTTATTTCATCTAAACCTGATCCAAAGAGCCTTAAAATCCTAGAAATGCCTCAAATCTTTAGAGAACTCATCTCCTCCATAGTTTTGATGAGTTTTAAGCTCCTAAAACCCAAGATTTACTACTCAAAAACAAGATTTGTACATGAATTTGAGAGATTCACTAAGGAATAAGATGAAGTTGGAGAGAGAAAGTGTGAAGCTTGAGGGGACCCGGGTCTTCCACCAAATCAACTCTATTTTCTTCTTTCTTTGGGTAAGATTTCATGTTTTCCCTATTCTTTTAACAAGTTTGTAGTGATTTGATGATTTCAACCCAAAATGGGTAGAAACCCATTTGTAAATGGGTAATTTGATGTAGAACCTTGGATATTTTTGGGGAAAACAGTTCTTAAGGCTAGTTTGAGTTGAATAATATACTAAATGATGGATCTAAGTAAGAAAGAGCCTAACT
>CATIWF010036535.1:0-22714 GCA_949630135.1 Balakata baccata
TGTATAGGAACATGACATTTGTAATTTGGGTTGTCTATCCGCATATGTATAAATTAGTAAATATGTAATAGTGTGTAAATGTGTATTTGGCTTTAACCTTTGTAACTGAAATAATTGAACATAGTGTCTGAATTGTTAACATATTTGATATATTAGGTTTATAATCAGGATGTGATGCTTAGCTGAGCTGTCAAATGCTGCAAAGTGATAATGTTATATGATTAAAAAAAAAAATTTATCCCTCATTATAAATAGGACTATGTTCCATTATATGCAATATACGACAACATGATATAAGTATAAGTGATATCCATAGGTATAAGGTGTTACAGTAGATCTCATAATCTATAAGCATGAGATATTTAGAGTTAACATGTGGATGCTTGTTAAGAGTAGCCAAGTACATTGGATGACCTTCTATGAGACAATCATATGGATATTCTATTCAAATGTCAATGATAGTCTCATCATAGCAATGGTGTAAGTATCCTTAGACTTGAGGCACTCAAGGATATCTTGGATACTGATTCTGTATTTTGACTCTATTCCTTGTTTCCTCATAGAGGTTGTTCATAGGGTGATGATTAGGTATAGCTTGAGGTATTCGAAGGTAATTAGATAGCCAACAAAGGATTCACCACTACAAATAGAGGGAGTGTATACCCATAATTAAACCACTGACTTTCCCGTCAATTAGGGGTCATGATGTGTTGCTAGATACTGCTCATAACTTGCTTAAATTATTTGATAATTTTAGTAGCCAACATAATCCAAAACCTAATAGGTCACACACTTTGGAGATGTGAAGATTGAGTAAAATGGCTTTGGATGTGATCTAAAATATGAGAGAATTATTTTGAGTCGATTAGCGACAAAATCGCGGAAAAAAATCGCTCAAGAGGGTAACTGGCCCAGTGGACCTGCGCAGGCCCATTGGCAAGGCAAGCCAAATGGGCCTACCTAGCAGGTCCATACAGCAGCTCACAATGGCCTAAATGGCCATTAGGCCAAAATAACTCCCATTTCTCCTCTCTTAATTTTTGCTCTATGAAATTGATATTCTTTTGGATCTAAAAGACCCCAAAAGACATAAAATAGACAAGAAAAAAAATTTTGGAAGAAGAAAAATTTTGGAAAAATTAAAGAGTTAATTTTTCTCTCAAAGCAACACACATCATTGTTAGCACTTTGAGGTGTGATCAAGCCATCTCCCTAGTGGTTTCATTCTTTGTTCTTTGCGTGGATATTGTTAAAGACAATCCTAGATTGGATTGTTATGGTTTGCTACAACCCAACCAGGTGAGAAGTTGAAGAAAATCAAGAAATTATAAAGGTATAATTTCTGAATTTTGCATTGTTAAATTAGTTTTAATTGACACAAGTAAAATCCTTTGATTCGGGTTCTAAAAAATTTTATTTTCTGCTACGTAACACATATTTAATACACGTTCAAAACCCTTTAATAATTATGATTGAATATTGGATTAAGTGTGATTTAATTCATGAAATTCGAATTTATAGTCAAAAGTGCTGATGAACTAGGCTTTGCATGATTTAGTGATGTTGTTTAATGTTTTAATGAGTTGATTGATATATTATTTTAATGAAAATATGAGAACACTATTTTGATAGGTTGAGAATATGTTTTAACATTTGAATAGCTCAAGAATTTCAATTAAAATCGTGTTAATTAATTTATCGAACAAAAGGCATAAAATAGGACTATTTGTGTTCTCAGATGAGCTGTTTTGTTTGAAAATTTATTGTATATATTAAATTTCATTCCAGCACCTTTGTATCATATTTATGTGATAGTTATGATGATATATGGATGTAAAATACATGTTAATTGATTTTGCTCGATTTTAAAATATTCAATCTGATTCTAGTTAAAGAAATGTTAGTTTGAGTACCCTATATGTTGGTTTGCTAGGCTTAATGATTTGGCTAGTCTTAAATTGTTTTGATTGGCTTGAGCTAACCTATAGATGCCAAAATTGATAATTTAAATTTCTAGAATCTATAAAGAAATTTTGGTTTTGATTTTGAATCATTATAAGTTGAACAAATTCATTTCTAGTATGATTAGATAATTGTGTGTATGATAGAATTAAATCATTTAAATTTGACATCTTTATAACTTCGACTTAAGGTGAATTAATTTTGAAATAATTTTTGGAATTATGGAATTTTAATATTAATGTGATTAAAGGATTAGAAATCCATATATAGAAATTACATACAATGTGACATTGAACACATTAGCTTTTATACACAATTTTGGTTCAAGTGTTGTGACCATGATCATAATCCAAAATTATCATTTTCTATTTACCTTTTTTTATGCATTAGAGAATGCATGCTAAGAGTGTATGATATATATGATGGATGATTAATGACTTTTGCTAATGTGATTGAGCATGCATGGTTATTTCATCATAAATATGCCCTGCGTGTCCCTACCTCTCCTTATTTCTTATGTATTTCTCTTCTCATCTCGCTCTCCTCAAATATAACTTGAGGCTTTCCTTTGAAAATATGTAACTAGATTACATAGGACTAAGATAGATGGAGATGCAAAAGAAGCAAGATACAAGGAGGAGGTGCTGTAAAAATGAAGACTTAGAAATAGGAATTTTAAATTTCTATTTTAGTTGTAACTCATGCATATTCCTAAGTATGACCTGATCCATTCCTTTGGCTTAAGGAATTGATTGCAGAATGTCCATAATCATGCCATATAGTTAATATAACTATCTTTCTATATTCATGTGATTGGATATATATTGTGCATGCTATAATATGATGAGACTTAAATGAAATCCCTCAATAAATAATAATTAAGACTAATGCCTTCTATTAATATGGGGAGAACCAAAGTTTTTTTAGATGTTGGGTTATTGAGCTCACTCAAGCCTCCTCTATAAAAATATTTTCAAACCATTAAAATGTAATTTAAGGATTAATATGTTGGTCTTAATTGATTTTATTGATTTGCTGAGCTGACTTAAGGTCAATGTATGTAACATTCGCTGATTAGGGTTTAATTATAATAAATAAATTATTTAGAAAGAAGAATAAATAAATAATAAGTTGTTCAATGAGAAATTAAATAAATATAATTGATTAGTATAATTAATTTAGTTAAAATGAAACTAAGTGATTAAATTGTTTAATTGAATTGATTAGTGAAATAATAATAATAATAATAATAAATAATAATAAAATAATAATAATAATCATAATAATAATAATAATAATAAACTAATAAAGAGAAATTATGGTGTTATAGTATTATGTGTTATCTTTAAATAAAGAATTACATAAATTGGATAAATATAAAAAAAGTTATAGGTTGAACAATTGTAGGAGGTTACATTGCCACTTATTAAAAACTATAAATAATTGTTTAAAATAAATTGAAAAAAATATTATAGCAATATATTAATCAAATATACTTTCAAATTAGGTTCACAATCAATTGGAGATCTGCAAGAGCCACAAGTCCCATAAATTTGGAGTTGGTAAAATTTTATTAAGATTTATATATAACCACATGTGGATTTAATTGAATGTTTGATGTTTATGATTGCATTAGTTAAATAATGAACTTGTATGCTTTGATCAATGACCTTGTAAATTGAAGATTATGAATTTACACTGTATGGAATGTAATTATGGGTGATTGTGAATGTTGTAGATTGGTTCCACCTGGGTGAACCATAGGGTGCTTATGTTGTGATTTTCTTATGAGCTATAACTTATGTATATTGAATTATGCTATAATATGACTTTTGTGACCATAAATTACGATATTTCACTGGATTGCTGATGTGAGTTATGTGATGAAGTTAATTATTTTAGTATGATGAATTGTTAAGAGGATAAGGTCCAATTACTCTAACTAGGACTAGAGCTAGGATAGATGACATGCCATTAAGGGAGTTTGGTACCACTTAGGCCTGGAGTTGGCCATTTTGGGGATAAGACCCATATATTGAAGGGTATGTCCGGAGTGGCACTCTTTGAAACATTAAGATTGAAGGGTTTTGATCATGTATCACATAGATATAACGCAGCGGAAAATAAAAATTTTCAAAACCCGAATCAAAGGATTATACATGTGCCAATTAAAACTAATTTAACCAAAGAAAATTCAGAATTTATACCGTTACAATTTCTTGATTTTTCTTCAACTTCTCACCTTGTTGGGTAGTAGCAAACCATAACAATCCAATCTTAGATTGTCTCTAACAATATTGACGCGAAGATGAGAGGATGAAACCACTAGGGAGATGGCTTGAACATACCTCATAGTGCTAGCAATGGTGTATGTTCATATGAGAAGAAAATTAAACTCTTTAATTTTCTTGTTGTCTCCAAAAAATTTTCTTCTCCCAAAAATTTCTCCTTGTCTATTTTCTATCTTTTGCGGTCTTTTAGATCCAAAAGAAAATTAGAAAAGTAGATCCAAATTGAAGAGAGGAGAAAAATGAGAGTTATGAATAGTGAATGGCCATTAAGGGCCAATTTAAGGCATTGGCCAACTGCTGTGCGTTGGCATGCACAGCAGCCCGCCTGGGCCTACCAGGCCAACCACCCCGAGCGATTTTATCACGAATCAACTCAAAATAATTTTCTCATATTTGGATCTCATCCTAAGCCATTTTGCTCATTCTTTACATCTCCAAAGCGTGTGACCCATTAGGTTCTCAATTACTTTGGCCACTTAAATTATCAAATAATTTAAGCAAATCATAAGCGGTATCTAGTAACACATCATGATCCCCAATTGACCGGAAAGTCAGTGGTTTGACTATGAAAGTTTCCATAGACAACAATATGTGCAATTCGTCCTTTCACCATCCTATACCCCACTCTGTTAAGAGTATGGACTATGTGTTAGCACCCGCTAGATTGACTACGTCACACCTAGCCCAAGTGATTTTAGATCTTGTCACTAAGACTCATTACTCAATTAGACATGTCATTGAAGACCATCTTCATGATAGTTCCACTCTGGCCAGAGATTCCTGAGTAATAATCTCGATAAGAGGCCGTGGGCATACTCTCCCTCTATTAGGAGCGGTGAATCCTCTATTGGCTATCCAATTACCTTCGAATATCTCAAGCTGTACCCAATCACCACCCTATGGGCGACCTCTATGAGGCAACAAGGAATGGAGTCAAAACACATAATTAGTATCCAAGATATCCTTGAGTACCTCAAGTCTAAGGATATATGCACCATTGCTATGATGAGACAATCATTGACATGCAAAGTGGGTAGTACCAGTGTAGCAAAAGGTAGAGGCAGAGGCAAGATTGGTGCAATAGGTAGAGGTGTGACCATATATGAGGATCAGAGTTCCATACCTCCCACACAGGCCAAAGTTTTTGCCATGACTAGACAAGAGGCAGTTGATGCTCCAGAAGTTATCACTAGTAATATTTTTATTTATGATGTACCAACATATGCATTGATAGACCTAGGTTCTATGCATTCATTTATTTCATCACATATGGCATCTAATTGCATCAAAAGCATGAACCCTTGGGAACTCGCATAGATGTGAGTACGCCTCTGGGAATAATAGTAGTTGTGAACAATGTATGCCATGACTATTTAATATGCATTGATCAAGCCAAGTTGCAAGCTGATTTAATTTTATTGCCACTATATGAATTTGATGTGATACTGGAATGGACTGGCTAACTAAACATCATGTAATAGTGAATTGTTTCACTAAGTAAGTAATTTTAGAGTCTCCAGACCAGCCGAAAGTTGTATTTCTGGGTGAACATAAGTTGTACCTGTATGTTTAGTATCTACTATAAAGGCATTTAGAATGATCAAAGGTGGATGTGAGGCATATCTAGCACATGTGATTGATACCAGAACCACCAACAGTTCATTTGAAAATATACCAGTAGTGAATGAATTTTCAGATGTATTTCCAGATGATCTACCTGGATTACCACCCACTAGAGAGATAGAGTTCACTATTGATTTAGTACCAGGGGCAGCACCAATATCAGTACCACCCTATAGAATGGCTCTAGTTGAGTTGAAAGAATTGAAGACTCAATTGCAGGAATTACTTGACAAGAGGTATATTAGACCTAGTGTTTCACCATGGGGAGCACTAGTGCTTTTTGTTAAGAAGAAAGATAGTACCATGAGATTGTGCATTGACTACAGACAACTAAATAAAGTAACAATTAAGAACAAATATCAACTGCCCAGAATTGATGATTTGTTTGACCAGTGCAGGGAGCCCAAGTATTTTCCAAAATTTACTTGAAGTCAGGCTATTATCAGCTACGGGTAGCAAAGGTAGATGTTCCAAAGACAGCTTTTCGAACCAGGTATGGGCACTATGAATTTTTAGTCATGCATTTGGGTTGACTAATGCTCCAGCTGCATTTATGGCACTAATGAATAAAGTCTTTCAACCATATCTAGATAAATTTGTCATAGTATTTATTGATGACATACTAGTGTATTCAAAAGATAAAGAGGAATATGAACAACATTTGTAGATTGTGCTGCAAACTTTGGGGGAGAAACATTTATATGCTAAACTAAGTAAATGTGAATTCTAGTCAGATCATGTGGTATTCCTTGGATATGTGGTATCAGGCAAAGGCATAGAGGTAGATCCAAAGAAAATAGAGGCCATAGTAAATTGGGAAGCTCCTAAGAATGTTGTAGAGGTATGTAGTTTTTTGGGTTTAGCCAGGTATTATCGCAGATTTGTTGATGGATTTTCATTGATTGCTAACCCTTTGACTAAATTGCTAAGAAAGAATGTGCCATTCAAGTGGACTACAGAGTGTCAAAGTAGTTTTGAAAAATTAAAACACGGGCTAACTTATACACCAATGTTAGCTATTCCTACAGACACAGGAGGATTTATAGTATACAGTGATGCTTCACACCAAGGCTTAGGATGTGTATTAATGCAGCATGGTAAGGTGATAGCTTATGCATCCAGACAATTGAGATCACAAGAAATGTCATATCCAATGCATGATTTAGAATTGGCTGCAGTTGTATTTGCATTGAAAATTTGGAGACATCATCTGTGTGGCAAGACATTCCAGATCCTCACAAACCATAAGAGTTTGAGATATCTGCTGACACAGAAAGAATTAAACATGAGACAGAGGCGATGGTTAGAGTTACTAAAAGATTATGACTGCACAATTTAATACCATCCAGGAAAGGCAAAAGTTATGGCAGCTGCATTAAACAGGAAGTCCAACAGTAGTATAGCTCACTTGCAAGCAACTTCTCTTCCATATTTGATTCAGCTTCAGTCTATGAATGTTGAATTGAGTATGCATGATAGTGGGCCATTGATTGCAACTCTTCAGGTTAGACGTATACTAATAGGCAGAATCAAAGAAGCACAAGGCAAAAATCTTCAATTACATAAGAAAATTGAAATGGTAAAGCAAGGAAAAAGTAAAGACTTCCATTTGCAGAATGATACATTGATGTTAAAGTCACGCATATGTGTTCCAAACAATTGAAAACCTGCACCAAGAAATACTGGAAGAGGCACGTAATGCACCATATACAATGCACCCAGGGATGACAAAGATGTATCACAATTTGAGACCTCATTATTGGTGGCCAAGAATGAAGAAAGACATAGCAGAATATGTTTCTAAATGCCTAACATGTCAGCAAATTAAAGTAGAACATCAAGCTCCAATAGGTAAACTATATCCATTAGCAGTGTTAGAATGGAAATGGGAGAAAATAACAATAGACTTTGTTTATGGATCGCCGAGAACTCCACGGAAGAATAATGCTATATGGGTAATTATTGAAAGATTAACCAAGTCAGCACATTTTCTACCTATCACATGGGGGTGTACACTTGAAAATTTAGCAAAGTTATATGTCAAAGAAATAGTTAGATTACATGGCATTCCATTATCCATTGTATCTGATAGAGAGCCATGATTTACTTCAAGGTTTTGGGTAAGTTTACAAAATGCATTGGGAATAAAATTGAACTTCGGCACTACATTTCATCCACAGACTGATGGTTAATCAGAGAGAACTATACAGACATTGGAGGATATGCTCAGAGCATGTGTTATGGAGTTCAAAGGATCTTGGGATGAATATGTGGCACAATAGAGTTTGCATACAATAACCAATACCACAGCAATATCCATATGGCACCATATGAAGCATTATATGGCAGAAAGTGTCGAAGCCCAATTATTTGGGATGAAGAAGGTACACGAGCAATTGAAGGACCAAAAATGGTACAAGTTACAGTAGATAAGATTGGGATAGTCAAAAGCAAACTCAAGGCAGCACAAGACAGACAAAAGAGCTATGTTGATCAATATAGAAGAGAAATGGAATATAAGGTAGGCAAAAAGGTATTTCTTCGAGTGTCACCATGGAAAGGAGTAAGCCAATTTGGCAAGAAGGGTAAACTGAGTCCAAAGAACCAGTAGAAGTCATCGGATACAAGACAAACCAGCTGAAAAATAGAGAAATACCCTTAGTCAAAGTATTTTGGAGGAACCATTCACAAGAAGAGGCACTTGGGAAACTGAAGACAATATAAAAAGACAATATCCACACTTGTTCCTAGGTATCAAAATTAGATGTCGAAATTTTTAAAAGGAGGGGAGAATTGTAACATCCTTGACTTTCCCACATGCATTATTACACACATTCCATTTGGACATATTCATTTTATATATGTCATTCACATGAAACACATGCATACATAGAGATTTTAGGTAGACATGCTCACGAGGTAAACTTGTCACGAGTCGGTTCATCGAAATAGGAGCAAGTCATACGTGTCCAGTTATAATTTAAATAAGGACACAAGATATTGAAAATGAAATTAAATAAAATGATAAAATTTGAAACAAATGAAATTTGGTATAGTGAAATTAATTAAAGTAGACAATTTGACTATATAGTATTTTTTGCACTAGGTACATGTAAATATGTAGAGAAAATAATAATAATAATAATAATTAATTTAACTAATTATCTATTTAAATTAATTAAGTAAATCATAAAAAATTTTAAAAAATCAGGAAAAAAAATAGAAAAGTGAGTCGGCAACTTTGGGGAATAGGGCTGTTTTGGCCCCTTTTGCAACCAGCTGCTCATTCTTCTGTTCCTCTTCATTTTTCTTCCAAATTTCTTCCTCAAGCTCAACCATAACTAGTCACAGGTGAGTTATTTATCACTTTCTTTATTGATAATCATGATTTGAATGTTGTTGGATCATGGTTTAGGTAGTAAAGTGACAATCATTTCTAGAATTATGTTTTGGCAACAGTCAGTTGCTCCTCTATTTTCTTCATGATAGAGACTGATTTTTGAGAAACACAAAACATCAAAGTTTTTGTGTCTTAGGTTCATGGCTATATAAATGGTTTTGCAAGATTTTGTGTTTGTGAAAAGATATTGGCATATGATTGGAACTGGTTCTATTAAGAAACCTAGCTGAATGATCTACTATTCTGATTATGTTTCTATATGATTGAGTCAATATTTGAGGAAATTCTAAACATGCAAGTTGTAGATATATGGGTTATATAGTTCTATACCAAATTTCAGGACTAGATTATGGGCGGATGTTGAGTTATAGGCAAGAGAGTTATGTTTGTTCCATATTTGAGCTGCCTGCTTAGTGTCCTGTGTAGCTCCAGTTAGTTGTTTGCCAATTGTAAGATCCTTATAAACATAATCTGTAAATGGTCAAAATAAAAATTATAGGTACATGTCTTAGCTAAATTTTGGAAAAAGTTCACCTCAATTTGTTATGTATGTTGTGAGTTATGGTCTTCAGAATTGAGACTGGTCCGGATGCCGACCTTGTTTCTGACCAGTCATAATTATCTTACCATATGAGAACCTTAGAGGTAGAATGGATGAAAGTTGTCATATGAAAAATGTTACAGTTTGACATATCTATGTGTATATAAAGTTTCATTAAAATATGACTTACACATTATAAGATATGAAGAAGCAAAATTGGTGTCCAAAAACTGCCTAAGGTCTAAAACAGGACAGAAAACAGAACACTCATTTAAATTGCATAAAATATTCCACAATCGTCCAATTTGTCTCAAATTTAGATATGTTATAACCCTACACATCAACTTTAATTAGAAAAAGAATCATACAAATTGGACTAGCATAGAAAAAGTCATAAGCTACTGAACACATGAAGGTCACACTGTCATTTTACCAAACCCTAGTTACTGATCCATATTATGCATATTTCAATTTGTTTAAGTTTCACTAAGTTTATTTAACTAGTAATTGACCAAGTATATATTCAATTAGGCCCACAGCATATGAGCCCCAAGGAAGTGAAAGACAGTAAGTTAGAGGTTCAATATCAAAAGAAAATGTGAGTTTAATTATCAAACGATTTTTTTGGTACGTGCTACGTGTAATGTGATTATTACGTGTTATGTGTAATGTGACTTGATTTGCTTTATTTGAATTACATGATTGCTATGATATGGCTAATGAGACTGTATTGAATGTAAAGTATATGTTTGGATTACATGTATAGGTTTTCTTTGTATAAAGCAAAAGTTGATTGAAATGTATACTGATTGTTGCAAATGCATATGGATTTAAAAGGCATCGTGACTAGCTAAATAGCATTGAAAAACAAAGAAGAGGCCTATACCCCAAACAAATGTTCAAAAGCAAAAGAAAAGGCCTATGGCCTAACAAATGTGCAAATGTTACAAATGACTAAGCTAGCGAGCAAATGCAAATGTTCACATGGAAATCCGGGACAGTGTTTGTTTAGCCTAGTCACAGCAAAAAGAAAATGACATATAAAATGTTTACATGATTTAATATTATTTATATTCATATGATATTGATAAATAGAATGACATACAAAATGTGTACGAATGACGATTACTACTTGTAATTGCGACTGACTTAGTACTTTAAAAAGTTTTTGATGATTATTCTCATTGAGTTGGAACTTATCAAATTGCATTATTTTTGAGGAAGAGTTGTGTAATTAGCTCATTTTTGAGGTGCATACTATATAGAAGACATGGATTACAGGTCACTGGCTGAGTCTCACCAATCTCTCTCCTTGCATTACACATATGTATAGGAACATGACATATATGTTTTGGGTTGTATATCTACATATGTAATATATTATGTTTACAGTTAGGCTGTGATACTATGGAAAATTATTAAATATTGCACACAAATAATGTTATATGATTAAAAAAAATTTATCCTATATTATAAACAGGACTATTTATAAACAATACTATGTCTTATTCTATGCAATACATGATAGCATGATACAAGTATAAGTGATAGCTACAGGTATAAGGTGTTACAAGTTGAATCTTCCCCTAATTGACTTGCTTAGTGCCTTCATGGTAGTTCTTTAAAGTCTTCCACATGCTATTAGTGGTTAGACAATGTTGAACTCTCCCACACTCTTCAAAAGAAAGAGAGTTTGAAATGATGGTCATGGCTTTCTTGTTTTTGCCATTTGCCCTTTTGTGTGTCTCAAGCCACTCAACTTTAGGAAAAAAGACTTCTTCACCTTTGGCATTCTTCTTCGTTGGGGCTGTCCACTCCTTGCAAACACTATCCTATACATCAATCCATTCACTATCCAAATAACCCTCCATTCTAAACTTTCATAAAGCATAGTTGGAACCATGAAAGAATGGTTTTAAGCTTTGGAATCTTTCATTGGCCATTTATTGATATCTGCTAGAGCTGATTAGGCCTGAATGCTAGACCTTACTCTGATACCAATGGTTGCCCAAACAATCATTAAGAAGGGGGATGAATTGGTGAGAAATTAAAAATTTTAGCAAATAAGAAAATTAAGGAGAGTAGGGAAAAGAAAGAGACACAAATTTTATAGAGGTTCAGGTGTTAACTAACCCTACTCCTCTCCCCAATCGCAGTTGGGTATTCACTGATCTAATCTCTTATATTACACTTTAGAGTTTCACTAGCTAACTCACAACTAGGTGTTTTTCCAAAGCCCACACCTAACCTAAAATTGTTCTTATGCTTTTATGGATAATATAACAACCAATTTCTTATAATTTGACTCACACATAACCCAAATACAAGATTATCCCAAGTTTTTAAGGCTAACACTTAAATCCTTACAAGAAATTAGTGAATGAAAGATTGAGAAAATAAATTGCAAGAGTTTTGATACTTAGTTATTGGTTATCATAAATGACCTTTTGGTATGGTATTTATATTGATTATCCACCAATTAGTCATTACAAATTGGTACCATAATTCTCCCTAACGTTCTCATACAAGAGCATTAACTATTGTCTAAAAAGACAATGTCCTGGTTAGGAAATGTGTTTATGCACCACATGTCATCTTCTAATTGCCTCATGGCTCTAACGGATAGTTTCCAAACAAGTTTCCTAAGAGGGTTTTCTTTGTGGAACCTTTGACTTGAAGAGTATTGACTTCGAAGGCTTCCCGGTTGGGAAGCTAGTATAACACCCATGATTTAAGGCTTAAGAGTACTGTGGATCATGAAGGGTATTTTGGTAATATAAAAGGAATCTAATTGGCTTAATATTATAAAACGTTCTTTAGGGTAGTATCCTGCTGGGGACTTAAGTGTTACGCTTAGGAGAGGTATCCCATTTTCGATATTTGGGTTCCCAACTGGGAAATAGGGCCTGACAAATGGACAGTTATACATACGAGATTTTACATTGTTTTTCGCACCTATTAGAACCCTAGATATCCTCTACACACTCTAAACACTTCAGAAACTCTACCCTTCATTCTCCACCATTTTCCTTGCTCCTTAATCTCTAAAATCGCTCTCAAAGTTTATTAAACAAGATTTAATCAATGGTTTTTTTAGGTTTTATTCAAGAACATGGTATTTGAATGTTGGGCAGATTGGGGGACCGAGTTCCTCTAGTTTATTTCTCTTATTTTCATTATTTATCAGTAAGTATTCACACTCTCTAAGTTTTATATTGTTTAGTTTTATGAATGATAAGATTAGATTGAGTTTTCATGGTTTGTGATAGATTACGGTTTTGGTAACCGTTTATGAACAAAATGTAATTACACCATTTTGATCAGATTATGACCCCTAGTGCGCATTATTTCTATTAGAAAATGAGACAGAAGGTGGAAACAACCACCTAACTAGGGAAGAACATTGAAAAAGAGGGTTTTACGACTCCATTGATAGAGGTTTGTACATTTAATCATATTTATAGGTCTTTATGGTTGTGTGATTGATATTGAAAGCTTATTATGAGTTGTATGCCACTATTACATGTTATGGGTGTAACATCCAGCGATTTAGGCCCCGATCACGCATGGCTGTAGGCGGACACGCTGGTCTGGTCTGAGTCTAAATTTGGACCAATGGAAAAATGACATATTATAAGCCAAAATAAGTAGGGATATTAGTATATGGAAATTAAAAAGATTGGTGCAATAATTGGAAAAAATAAAATTACCTTATGGACAAAGTCAGTATTATTGAATTTGTTGGGAAAAAATTGTAAGAAGTAGATAAGTTTGTAGCACAAGAGGAATTTGCCATAATTAAGAATTAATCAAAATTAGTTAAGATAATCAACCAATAGAATGAAGGATTAAGCTAATTATTGGGACCCACAAATATTAACCTTAGTATAAAAGTAAAAAGAAAATGAAGCTTTGTGTCACAAAAACACATTATCATCATCATCTTCTCCCTTTTGTTGTCATTCCCTTCTCCCAAATAACTATAACCCTCCATTTTTTAGTCACTTAAGCTCCTAAAAGAGAAGAAAAAAAGAATTTAAAGAGAGAAAAATCAATTAATCAAGGAGATTTCACCTTAAGTGAGCAAGAGAGAAAGAAGGGAAAAAGAGAAAAAGGAAGAGAAAGATTGGAAGAACTTTAGCCTACTTGGAAAATAACCAAGGTGAGTGTCTTCGTCTTAAATTCAATAGTTTTCCACCTATTTGAGACCCCTGTGGATGGTTGATATGTTTGGAATTGTTAGATTAGGGTTTATGTTGATGTTGTGTGACTTGTATTGAGAAGTGTTGCTTTGTAAAGGAAGTGATAAGTTGAGCCTTGGGTTGTTGTAAATGATGATTTTGTGGCTTAAAACTAAAGGAATAAGACCTATGAGAAGGTGTATGGGGCTACCTAATGAAGGGAGACTTAAGAGGAAGATGTTCAGAAGTGTTAATGGTGATTATATGACTTGTAGATGATGGTTGTTAAGGAGAAAGGCATGGTATGTTGGGGGCTTCTTTATTTGTGTTAAATGGAGGGAATGACTTTTGATTAAAATGAACATAAATAAGGTAAAAAGAGGAGGAAATAAAGATATGGAATGAGGTAAATAGTCATTAGGAACACTAAATATTGTTCATGCGTAAACATTGGTTGAATGTGTCATTGAAAGACATTATTTATTTTTTTTTAATGTTAAGGCCAAACAAGTAGCCACTAAGAGGTGGAAAAAGGGAAGGAAAAGCCATCTAGCAAGTGAAGGAAAAAAAAAAGAGAAGGATTGGGGGCTGTTTAGGTAAGTGCTTCTTGGATAAAGATTTTGCATACCAAAAATTTGTAAAATTGTGTGTAATGTATGTTATGCATGAGGTTTGAAAAGCTATATGTGATAAATAGATGTGTAATGCCTACTAGTTAGGGCCTAGAATATCATAAACTATGCTTACATAAATGTCTTTTGAGTGACCAAGTGTTTTAGGGCACGATATGGATGAAAAATGATGAATTAAGTGACCTGTGAGAGGGTTACGACCGTGACTCATGGTGTCATGGGCGTGACCATCGTGATAAGACATTTTAGCCTCAGTGATAAGTGTCATAGCCGTCATTGCTGGAGTCACGGGCATGACACCCATGACAATTATATAAAAGTCAAGTTTTTCAATAGAATAATAAAGGAAATAACACCCCAAACCTTGGCCCACGTTCTCTAGACACTAGAGACCACTCCTAGTTGATTCTCCACCACTTTTCCTTTGACTCTTTGGGTTAGAAACATTAAACACCAAGCCCTTTAGAAGTCATACTAGTCCGGATGCCAACTATGTTTCTGACCAGTCAAAAGCAACCCACCATATGAGGACCTTAGAGGCAGAATGGATAAATGTTGTCAACATGACAAATGTTCTATTTGAACAGTCAATTTTTTTGGTATCCCATTTTTTTCTCAAGTTAACCAAAAAGATTAATTACAACTAAAAAGATTAATTACATGAGTTTCAAACTTAAATTTTTATTAATATTATTATAATTAGTTTTATCTTTTCTTCTCTATGTTTATACATAGTTTCAGAAAAATATGACTTATATCTTGTGAGATATGAAGAATCAAAATTGGTAACCCAAAACTGCCTAAGGGCAGAAAACAGAACATGTTTATAGATTGCATCAAAAATTACTCAATGGTCCAATTGTTCAGAAATTTATGCATGTTATATTCCTACGTGTTAGGTTTAATTAGAAATAAGAATCATACAAATTGGAATAGTATAGAAAACGTTATGAGTTACTGAACACATGAAGGTCACACTGCCATAATACCAAACCCTAGTTAGTGGTCCATATTATGCATATTTCAATTTGTTTTAGTTTCATTAAGTTTATTTACCTACCAATTGACGAAGTATACATTCAATTAGGCCAACAACATATTAGAGAGCCCCAAGGAAGTGAAAGACACTAAGTTAGAGGTTCAATATCAAAAGAAAATGTGAGTTTAATTATCAAACAATTTATTTGGTATGTATTATGTGTAATGTGATTATTACATCCTACGTGTAATATGACTTGATTTGCTTTATTTGAATTACATGATTACTATGATATGGCTAATGAGACTGTATTGAATGTAAAGTACATGTTTGGATTACATGTATAAGTTATCTTTGTATAAGGCGAATGTTCACTGAAATGTATAATGATTGTTGCAAATGCATATGCATATGGACTTAAAAGGCATTTTGACTAGCTAAATAGCATTGAAAAGCGAAAGAAGAGGCCTATGGCCCAAACAAATGTTCAAAAACAAAAGAAAAGGCCTATGGCCTAACAAATTTGTAAATGTTACAAATGATCAAGCTAGCTAGCAAATGCAAATATTCACATGGAAACCCGAGATAGTGTCTATTTAGCCTAGTCACAACAATAAGAAAATGACATAAGCATAAGCAAATGAAATGTTTACATGAATTAATATTATTTATATTGATGTGATATTGATAAATAAAATGACATGTAAAATGTGTACAAATGGCGATTATTACTTGTAACTATGATTGGCTTGGTACTTTAGAAAGCTTTTGATAATTATTCTCATTGAGTTGCAACTCATCAAATTGCATTATTTTTCAGGAGGAGTCGTGTAATTAGCTCATTTTGGAGGTGCATACTACATAGAAGACATGGATCACTGGTCACCGGCTAAGCCTCACCAATCTTTCTCCTTGCATTGCATATATGTATAGGAACATGACATTTGTATTTGGGATTCTGTATCTGCATATGTATAAATTAGTAAATATGTAATGACATGTAAATGTGTGTTTGGCCTTGACGTTTCTAACTGAAATAAATGAACATAGTATCTGAATTGTTAACATATGTGATATATTATGTTATAATCAGGATGTGATGCTTAGATGAGCTGTCAAATATTGCAAAGTGATATTGATATATGATTCAAAAAAAAATTATCCCTTATTATAAACAGGATTCTATCTTATTCTATGCAATACATGATACAAGTATAAGAGATAGCCATAAGTGTAAGGTGTTACATCTCATAAGCTGTGAACATGAGATGTTCAAAGTTAACATATGGATGCTTGCTAAGAGTGGTCAAGTACATTGGATGACCTGCTATGAGACGATCATATGGATTATCTGTTCAAATGTCAATGATAGTCTCATCATAGAAACGGGGCAAGTATCCTTAGACTTAAGGTACTTAAGGATAACTTAGATATTGATTCTTTGATTTGACTTCATTCCTTGTTGCCTTATAGAGGTTGCTCATAGGGTGGTGATTAGGTACAGCTTGAGGTATTCAAAGGTAATTGGGTAGCCAATAGAGGATTCACCACTCCTAATAGAGGGAGAGTATACCCACGGCCTCTTATCGGGATCTTTACTCAGGATTCTCTAGCCAAAGTGGAAATGTCCTGATGATGGTCTTCAGTGACATGTCTAATAAAGTAATGAGTTCCAAGGACAAGATCTAACATCACTTGGGCTAGGTGTGATGTAGTCAGTCTAACGGGAGTTAACACATTGTTTATACTCTAAACCAAGCAGGATATAGAATGGTGAAAGGATAAGTTGAATAAAAATTATCTATGGAAAGGTTCGTAGTCAAATCACTGACTTTCCAGTCAATTGGGGGTCATGATGTGTTGCTAGATACCGCTCATGACTTGCTTAAATTATTTGATAATTTAAGTGGCCGACATAAACGGGAACCTAATGGGTCACATGTTTTGGAGATATGAAGATTGAGTAAAATGGTTTTTTGGATGGGATCCAAAACTATGAGAGAATTATTTCTAGTCAGTTCACGATAAGAATGTGGGGCTAAAATCGCTCAGGGGGGTTAACGGGCCCGCTGGCCAACTGGGCGGGTGCACGCAGCAGCACTCAATGGCCATTAAAAAATGAATCTCTCATTTTCTCCTCTCTTAATTTATGGTCAGTGAAACTGATATTGTTTTGAATCTAAAAGACTCTAAAAGATAGAAATTTCACAAGGAAAAATTCTTGGGAGAAGAAAAAGTTTTTTAGACAACAAGAAAAATTAAAGAGTTAATTTCTCTCTCAAAGGAACACATATCATTGCTAGCACTTTGAGGTGTGATCAAGCCATTTCCCTAGTGGTTTCATTCTTTCTTCTTCATGTGGATATTGTTAGAGACAATCGTATATTAGATTGTCGTGGTTTGCTACAACCCAACAAGGTGAGAAGTTAAAGAAAAACCAAGAAATTATAAAGGTATAATTTCTGAATTTTGCTTTGTTAAATTAGTTTTAATTAGCACAAGTAGATTCCTCTGATTCGGGTTTTAAAAATTTTTATTTTCCATTGCGTAATATGTATATGATATATGCTCAAAACCCATCAGCTATACCTGAGGTTTACCTAAAGTTTACTATAGATATTTCACACATTTAGCATATATATTCCATAGGTTTACCCTAGATTTAGTGTATGTATTCCAGACTTTCACTTGACATATATTAGATGTTTACCCAATAGATATAGAAGAGGTTTACCCAATATTTATCCCCTAAAGTCTACTCTATATATTTCAAACATTTTAGGAGAGATATTGCATAGGTTTACCTAAGATTTACTCTAGGTGTTTCACACATATAGCAAATATATATACCTATATTTCTGCATCTTAATATGAGATTTACTAATATTATCATCATGCATTGTGTTCACAATTGCTGAAAGTTATTGTTTATTCAAACAAAATATTATTTATTTTGGTACTTTTCTGCATGTTTTTTTCTATTGTTGCCATATTGTCCACATCTGCTGGTTTTTTTTTTTGGTCTCCCATGGTGCTTATATTCTTCTTTTCTTTGGTCTTCCAACTTTTACCCTTCCTTGTGGTGGTTTTACTTGTATTTGTTAAACTTTTATTGGTATTTCCTAAGTTGATAGTCTTCCAAGTGGATACATAGTTCCATCATATATTGCCAAAAGATTTTCTTTTGTGTAGAAGTGTGAGTAATAAGGATATGGATCTTGGTTTATATGGTTTAATGCAGCTAATGCATGTGGACATGGTAGCTCATCAAGTTGAAATCTTCTACAAGTACATGTTATTTGTAGTAAGTTTACTATGAAAGGATTTTGATTTGCTTGTACATTGAATAAATTATCAGTTGATTCTTTTACTTATATGGAAAGACAAATTTATTTTTGTTAGTTTTGTTTTAAATTTTTATACATTATTTAAGATTTTCCTAAGGTTTACCCAATATTTACCTAAGGTTTATTCAATGTTTACCTAAGGTTTACCATAGATGTTTACTAGCTTAATCTAAGACACAGCCAATGTTTACCTAATGTTTAGTAAAGATATTTGCATGGTATAGGCAAGGTTTACCAATGGTTTTCTATAGATCTTTCCAAGCTTACATTAGGTTTACTCAAGGTTTAGTCAAAGTTTACCTAAAAATTACCTAAGGTTTAACATTGATGTTTCCTATAGCTTTATCTAACATACAAACAATGTTTACCTAAGAATTAGCATAGATATACCAAAGGTTTACCAACAAGTAGCACATATGTACCCAAGTTATGGTGTATATTTACTGAATGTTTTAGAATTGAGAATTTTTACCTGCATTTTCATTAAGTGGTGGTAGTTTTCTGATAGCATCTGCTCAGGTCTTGTTGCTAACCCTATTTCTGACCAGTCATAAGTACCCCACCATATGAGGACCTTAGAGGCAGAATGGATGAAAGTTGTCAACATGAAAAATGTTCCATTTTAACATATCTATGTTTAAAAAAAGTTTCATAAAAATATGACTTACAAGTTATAAGACATGAAGATGAAAAATTGGTGTCACAAAACTGCCTAAGGGTAGAAACAGGGCAGAAAATAGAACGTTCATATAAATTGCATAACAAATTCTACAATTGTTCAATTGTTTTGAAATTTAGATATATTATAGCCCTACATGTTAGCTTCAATTATAAATAAGAATTATACAAATTGGAATAGTATAGAAAACGTTATAAGCTACTGAACACATGAAGGTCACATTGCCATAATACCAAACCCTAGTTAATGGTCCATATTATGCATATATCAATTTATTTAAGTTTCACTAAGTTTATTTAGCTACCAATTGACCAAGTATACATTCAATTAGGCCCAAACATTTTGGAGACCTATAAGGAAGTGAAAGATAGTAAATTAGAGGTTCAATATCAAAAGCAAAGGTGAGTTTAATTATCAAAGAATTTCTTTGGTATGTGTGTTTATTGCTTGCTATATGCAATGTGACTTGACTTATTGCTATACGAATTACATGATTACTATGGTATGACTGTGATATGAAAAAAATAATGGATGACTTAAATGCATGGTTACAAGGCTGTGTTTTCCTAGATGAAGTGATTGATAATTGAATATGCAAATGTGATACAAATGCAATGGCTAAGCAATGATTATTGCAAATGCATATGCATATGGACTTAAAAGGCATTGTGACTAGCTAAATGGAATTGTAAAGCAAAACAAGAGGCGTATGGCCCAAACAAATGTTCAAAAGCAAAAGAAAAAGCCTATGGCCTAACAAACGTGCAAATGTTACAAATGATCAAGCTAGCTAACAAATACAAATGTTCACATGGAAACCCAAGACAGTGTCTATTTAGCCTGGTCACAATAAAAAGAAAATGATATAAGCAAAGTATAAGCAAATGAATGTTTACATGATTTATTACCACTTATATTTGTATGATATTGATAAATGGAATGACATGTAAAATGTGTACGAATGGCGATTATTACTTGTATTTGTGATTGGCTTGTTACTTTAGAAAGCTTTTGATAATTATTCTCATTGAGTTGCAACTCACTAAATTGCATTGTTTTTCAGGAACAGTTGAGTAATTAGCTTATTTTGGAGGTGCATACCACATAGAAGATATGGATCACAGGTCAGTAGCCAAGCCTCACTGATCTCTCTTCTTACATTACACATATGTATAGGAACATGACATTTGTATTTTCGGTTGTGTATCTGTTTATATATAAATTAGTAAATATGCAATGATGTGTAAATATGTATTTGGCCTTGACCTTTCTAACTGAAATAATTGAACATAGTGTCTAAATTGTTAACATATGTGATATATTATGTTTATAATCAAGATGTGATGCTTAGCTGAGCTGTCAAATGTTGCAAAGTGCCATTGATATATGAAAAAATATATATATCCCTCATTATAAATAGGACTTTGTCCTATTCTCATGCAATACATGACAACATAATAAAAGTATAAGTGATATCCATAGGTATAAGGTGTTACATAAACCTCGTAGATACTCTAGTAATGTTGCTATTGATAACTCTCTAGATTCTGTGTAACGCCCATAATTTAGGGCCTAGATATGATATGGACTATGAAGGATATTTTGGTAATTAAAAGTATACATGACAACATATAAAATGGATCTGATTGGCTTATTAGAATAAAAAGTTTTTCAGGATAGTGTTCCACTCGGGATGCAGAATTCCAGCTCGAGAAAGGTGTCTCGCTCATGACATTTAGTTTCCCGGCCAAGAAACATCTCTGGATTGCACATTATAAATACATGTTTTTATGCCCTTTTTAGTCACCACTCGAACCCTAGATGTCCCTATCGATTAGAAAACACTCTGAACACTCCTCCCTTCCTTCCCATTGATTCTCCTTCACTTAAAACACAAGTAAAACACTTATAAGATTAGGTTTTTAAGACTTAATCAAGGATTTTGGGAGTTTTTAAACAAGAACATTACTTGAACGATTTGGGCAAATTAGAGGCTGAGTTTTTCCTAATTGTTCTTTCATTTTCTTCTCTAATTAGTAAGTATTCGTAACCTTTAAAGCTTTTAACCATATTAGTTCATGGTTTGCTTTAGCGGATTAGGGTTTCATTTGTAATACCCCCCTCATATGAACATAATGTATTATGCACCTTTTAATGAATTTGCGTTCTTTAGAACATGTTATTTTTGTTAGGAAACATGACGGAAGGTGGAAACGACCACCTAACCGAAGAGGAATGTTAAAAGTGAGGGTTTTACAGCTCTATTGTTAAAGGTTTATACATATGCTCATATTTATTCGCTTTCTGGCTACATGACTGCTAATGCCTAGGTATTTTGGATGTTATATTCCTGCAAAATTTCATGAACCTTGATTTGAATGGGCTGGATGTGATCATATGGAGTAAAGACTTGGATTATTCTTGTTTTTTATGATGAATGTGTATATCATCTATAAAAAGGATTATGGCATGTTTTATGATGAGAATATGTTATGTACAAATGATATATGATGTGTTGGAATTGGTGTTGTGCTTTGGAATCAAGAGAATTAGAGATAGCATGTGAAACTGAGTTTCATATTGCTGGGATCGGGCCTCTCCTGGTCAGAAGAGGGGAGTCTCGGTTGGGACTCACTCAACCCTAGCCTTATATAGCCCTGCGATGGGCAATGCCAACAGCATATAGCTTTAAGTGACACACTGTAATATGCTTTGGTACATATCTACTTGTATGAATAGTAAGGTTACTTGTTATGATGATAAAGAATATGAATGCGTAATCTACCATGATGTAACATGGGAGAACATGAATATGTGATATTGAAGGGTTTTGATCATGTATCACATACATATAACGCAGCGGAAAATAAAATTTTCAAAACCTGAATCAATGGATTTTCATGTGCCAATTAAAACTAATTTAATAAAAAAAAATTCAGAATTTATACCTTTATAATTTCTTGATTTTTCTTCAACTTCTCACCTTGTTGGGTTGTAGCAAACCACAACAATCCAATCTATGATTGTCTCTAACAATATCCACGCGAAGATGAGAGGATGAAACCACTAGGGAGATGGC
>CATIWF010036566.1:0-28216 GCA_949630135.1 Balakata baccata
TTAATCCGTTAAAAACACCTTATTAGATGCTTGTATGTCTTATTTTAGACTTTGTTGTTATAAATTAGGGAATAAGACTTCGTTGTTATAAATTAGGGTTAATAATATAAATAGTACGAATTCTTATTACTGTGTATCAATTTGATATTAAATTCTTTAATTATTGTAAATTGACATTAAATCTTTTGAAAATATTTCAAATTAGTATCCAAATCTAATTTTTAATAAAAAAAAAATAATGTAGTACCGGTCAATATGTCGTCACTAAAAATTATATTTTTTGTATACATCTTTTTTAACTAGAAATTTTATTTGGATATTTCTAAAAATTTAATACTAATTTATAATAATTAAAAAAAATTAATACTAATTTAGTGATAAAGATCGGTACTATTTATGTTATTAACCCTCATATATGGGAACCAAAATTGTTGAAGTATCAAAGTTAATCAGGCATTGGCGCAATTTACCCCAAGGCCCAAGCCTCCTTTTTCACATTTGCCTGCAAAGGGGCAATTCCGTCATTTTATAGCACATATGCAATTGCAGAACAGTTTCTTATTGCTGTTTCTCATTTCCCTCACATAGCCCCGGTCGGTTTACCGTTGATTGCAGCTGGCAAAACTCAACAGCAGGAAGGAGAAAGTGTAATACCAAATGAGATGAGAATAGGAAGGTATGTGAGCGAATGGCGAAGCTTAGTGAAAGAAGCAGTAGCTCAAACATCCCTAGTAGTCAAATTCCTTTGCTTGCTTCACGTCACCAACAACTACCTCTGCTCTCCTGTCATGGTGATTTTTAAATTATTTTTTATAGATTTCTTCTTCAGACTGTTGATATTGTTGTTGCAGGTGTACGGTATTAGTATGCTTCCGACACTGAATCTATCAGGCGATGTGTTATTAGTGGAACATTTCTCTCACCGCTTGGGGAAGGTGAAACCAGGCGATGTGGTGCTTGTTCGCTCCCCTTCTAATCCTACCAGAATTATCAGCAAACGCATTATTGCCGTGGCCGGCGATACTATCACTTTCTTGCCTCATCCATCTGCTGCTGAGACCTCTCGTACCATCCAGGTACAACACCTACAATCTCAATCTACGAGGTCTCGATTTCCTCAATCAGAAAAATCATGATCCAAACAATTTTTTCAAATTTTTGTTTACTGCGTTTAGGATAAAATGGTAAGATTTGCTGAGGCATTTGCACAACTAATTCACATATATGTGCCTTTTTTTAAAAAAAAAACTTATTGCTAGTAGATTTTGTATTTTATACGTTTAGGCTCTTAAGCATGTCCGTGTTTTGCATTTGTTGTGTGTAAATAATAATTTCAGGTGAGAGGAAACTTCATGTTCTAAGGATATATACCATAGTTGTCAAATCAGATAATCGATTTTGTAATTTTGTGAATAGAGAATCGAATCAAATCATAAGATTCAGTTCATCATGATAATATTAATTAAAAATAATATATGTTCATTTTTAAAAATATGCTTCATATTATATATTTTATAGTTTTGAAATGTAGTAATGGCTAAACATAAAAATAGTAAATAACTAATAATAATACTAAACAATAAAGTCAAATATAGTTTAATCTGTAATTTATAAGAAAATGCTATGTAATTTAAAAGAATTAAAATAAGTAGTATAAATCATTTTATATTTTGAATTTTTGATTATGAAGAAGAATAAAGTAGTCATCTTTGAAAGAAATAAGTAACTACTTTGGAAAGAAAGTATTAATGGAAAAAAAAAAAAACAGAAGTTCTCATACTTAAGCATTCATTCTTAGGATTCAGACATTATCAACTTTTGTCTTATTTCTTATGTTTTGTCTTTCTTTTTTCTAGTATTCATTGTTTTTTTTTTTGGTTTATGATGAATTGTACGACTCAATTGATTCAATCGATTCCTATTGATTCGTACAATTCATCCACGATTCAGTATATTCTTGCTAAAATTTGACTCTTTTATATGAATTGATACGAATCGAATGATTCAAATTGTGAATTGTTACAATTCAATATAATTTAGATTCTTGTTAAGAATCGACTCGTTTTTCATGTGAATCGATACGAATCGGATGAATTAAATCGAGAATCTTAAGATTCTAACAACAATGATATATACCGTACTATGTTTGCTTTTTAATTACTTTTCCATCATGGTATGATTATTTGCTTCCTGTTTTCCATGAACTAGCAAAAATCTGGAGGTAGATAGAACTGTTCTTTTTGTGTTATTCAAATTCTCATGTCTTCATTAAGGATGAACTTCATCTGATCCATGAAGGTGATGCTGTGTCCAAGCCCTTCTTTTTCTTTTCCCATTTTCCCTTTTGATATAATTTTTTCCTTACCTTTTTATTTTTAACTTCATGAGAGCTACACTGAATCTTGACTCAGTACTCTGGATTCCTTTCTCCCAATTCCTTATGAATTAAGTGTCTGTATCTATGGATGTATGTTTTGAAGTCACATGAATTAGTAGTTCTGTTTTCGGCTCAATCCTTTTTGTTAAAGATTGGGTCGAGTTTAATCGCAATTTAATTAAGAGAATGAACGTCAATTAGTCGAATTCTTTATTGCTATGACATGCTAGAGTACCTGCAGCAGGAACCTTTTGCTGCAATCTGATTTGCTTCCACAGATTTTACATTATTGATTTTTATTTGATGTTTGGATTCGGTTTGTAGGTCCCAAAGGGGCATATTTGGATTCAGGGAGATAATATGTATGCCTCTACTGATTCAAGGAATTTTGGGCCTGTTCCATATGGTCTTATTCAAGGCAAAGTGTTTTTGAGGGTAAGCTTCTACTGCTGTTTATAAACTATCTCATTAATTGTTAGTTTTCACTTTGTCATATTATTCTTAGTGCACATCTATGCTTATTGTTGTGAAGTTATTGATTTATTCATGGGATCATTTTAGTTGTAAGAAATGGCTAGAAAATAAGTTCTTCTGTTTTATGTTGCCCCTGCTACCCCGCAATGTATTTCACACGTGTTTGAGTCATTTTACTTTTGATTCCTGGAAAATGCATACAACTTGTGTAGTGAATGTGTTTCTGAAATTAGAGAAACATCTTATACTTAAAAGTTTACTGAACTTAAGTGGTTGAACTACCAGCTATCTTTCTTTTCCATTGTGCTATTCAGTTCTACATTAGATATACGTATTTGGTTTACAATTTAGGCTGCACCTTAAATTTTTGTTTATTGTAATAGTCGGGTGTCTGAGTTCATTTACCATTGACTTGCTTTAGTGGGACTGGGATCTGACTCAACAACCAGTGCTATTTGCCTACCCACCGCATACAATTACAAACAACTTTCCCAAGTAATGATCATTATTTCATTTATTTTATAAGTGTGCTTCAAATCTCTTGTGAACGGCTTCATGATTCTTTTTTGGCTTTTGAATAAAGACATTTTACATGGTCTCTAACTTGATGTTATTTTAGTTAAATCATCTTTCTAAGCCCATTTTTTTTGTACCAGTAAGGGGCATGGCATTGGTTAAAATTTGAATAGAAAGTGCTCAGTCCAGGAACATATAGATCACTCACTCTCTCTTCTCTGCAATTCATTCTCCCTTTTATTTGATCTTTTCCATGTTTTGCAGTAGGGTTTTCAGTGCAAGGATGCATTTTGTTAGAGCATTGATTTTAAAATTAGTATGAAATGTAGTTGTCTATATATCTATATGTAGGCACATAAATTCAAAATTAATTCATATAAGTTAGTAGATATATTACTTGGAAGTGATAATTCTTAGACGTCCATTATGAAACTCATACATTTCTTCTCTATATGCATTTTTAAACGATAGATAATTTAGCAATGTTGTTTATAGTATGTTATTGTTGTTTTTATAATTTAAAGTTTAAGGAAGTTAGTAGCTGGCAAAATTTAGACTTTAACATGATTCTTTCATGGAACTTGATTTTAGTTTTCATTAGAGAATTTTATTGTTTTATCATTGATAGCTTATTTCTAGACATAAAATCTGGAATGAGTATAGAGTCAGATGCGTAAACATGAATCTATGGAAAAAAATGAAAGAAAGAGAGTAAAGCCGTTTGAAAAGAGGGCGTAACTGATGTGGACTTTGACCTTGTTGGATGAGAGATGAGGCAAAGCCTCCTTTCCTACATTAAAAAACTCATGTGGGACTTTGACTTAATTTCTCTCGAGGAGGCAGTGCCTCTCCTCCCTTTCATTTAACTTTGTATCATTCCGATTGCTGAGCATGGATAACTAACTGAAGCCTCGAATTAAATGTCAATATTCGTTGATCTTGACTTGACTAAGTGAATTTGTAGGCGCTGTAACTTGAGTATTATTGCAATTAATTTGCGTATTGGATAGAAGTAAGTCCATGGAGAGGATAAATTTGTGTATACGAGATCCTAACTTCATCTTATCTTCTAAAAAAATAGCTTACACGGCCTATATTCTTTGCTTGAAACCTTCAATGAATGTGGTTTGGTTGGTTTAAGTCTTGGTTTCTCATCTTTCCATCATGGGAAAACAGTTATTGCCAAGAAAAATCGAGAATATTTGTATTTATTTATTTATTTTTGCAATGGTCTCAATTTCTCATGCCACGACTGAGATATGATAATTAATGGTTCACATGTTAAGTAGTGTAAATAATTTTTATATTTTTTATGTCAATTTAGGTGTGGCCGCCACATGGTTTTGGATCCTTGAGACAATAAGCAAAATGAGTGTGCTTTTAAGGTAATCAATCATCATTTAATCATGCTGAACTTTCTTTTACATCTTTGATTTTATAACCTATGGAAAGAACTATTTTCTAGGTGATGGATTAATGATTTTCTTCCTATGATAATAGTACTTTTTGCAAATACTCTGCATAATTATCGTTATTCTGTTATTACACGCAACATGCATGAAACTTATCGCTATTATTGCTGGGTAAATAGCTCTACACTTTTGGAAAGAGTAAGGTAGAGTTGGCAAATGGTAGATGCGTCTTTGCCATATTTAAGTATTTCCACATAATCACCAAACTGACAGTAGTGGAGCCACATTCACTTGAATATGAGCAATTGCACCTCCTCAACTTTTTAAAATGCATGTAATAGAATGTGAATTTATACTATTTTTTTAAGATTTGCTCTTCCCGAAGAATATTGGAAGTCTATTTTTTGCACCTACTAAGAGTTTTGGCTCTTTGCACTTCCCGACTTAATTTTGGCTCCGCCACTGTAAATTGACCAGGTAAACATTAAAGAGTAGTAGTTTGAGTTTCGAAGATAGAGTGATGTAATTACTTGTGCTTTGCTTTGGCTTCAACAATATGAAGAATTTGATTACTTACGCAGGAGGACCAACAAGCAGGAAGCACAGTAATAACATCCTCTTTTTGGTTTCTTCATTTTCTTTTGGTTCATTGAAGGCCTAATGAGCTGCATCTTTTGAGATCCTTTCCAAATATATGGCTAATAATCACTAATAATTGGGTAAATTATGCTAATAGTCACATAATATTGCGCTAATTTTTATTATGATTTGAGCAAGATTATGTCAAGAATCTTACAAAAAATTTAACGTAATATATAAGTTCGCACATTAATAGAACCAAACTTGAGGTGTAAATTAAAAATTAGAAGTGAAGAAATATTCTATCAAAAAAAGAAGTGAAGAAATATTAATTTCTCTTCAGTTCCTGACTTTCTCAGTAAAATTTAGTTTTTTATTTGAATTTACATCATATCTCTAAAAAAATACACATCTTACTTAGGGGGTCGCCACCATAGTCGAGCAAAAATATATCAGTTTGCAACAGAAGTTGAATATTTGATGGGGAAAATTACTATTTACCTCGTGTAGTTTGATATAATATATTAGTATTCTTATGTAATTTGAAAATTATGTGATTTATTTCTTGTAATTTGATATAATATACTAGTATTCCCTGAGATTTGAAAATTGTATTATTTATCTCATGTAGCTTGATATAATATATTTGTAAGAAATAATATTAACATTTACTCAGGAGAGTACTAGTGCAATAAATTAAACTTGCAGAAGGTAATATAATTTTCAAATGTCAGAAGGTACTAATGTATTATATTATGTCAAATCATAAAAGACAAATTATATAATTTTCAAATTTAAATAATATTAGTGTATTATATCAAATTATATGGATAAATTGTAATTTTTAATATTTGTTAACGATTATATTAGGACAATTAAAAGTTATGACCGTGATACAAAATAGTGCAACGTTCAACTGTTATGAGAGTAATTTATATTATATATATGCTATTGGGTTGTGGATTAGTGAAATCCATTTTTGGTGTTGCATTATAGTTAGGCTGTAAAACTTTAACACCTTAAGGGTATGTTTGATATGCTTCTATCTTAAAAACGAAATGAAATTTTTATTCCAAATTTGAGTTTAATAGTTAAAACATTAGAAAATAGAATTTCTATTTTTTATTCATGTCAAACTTATTGATATTTGAAATTCTATTTCGCTATTTTTTTTTTTAAAAAACATTTTATATTTCTAAAAATATGCTAAATTATAATAAATATAAAAATAAGATTCTAATTTTTATTATATGAATATACCTAAGAGATATTAGAATTTTAAAACAACAATATAGAAATTCTCATTCTCATGGATTTATATTCTTTTGATGTACCCAACATGTCATGAAGACGAGCAATATGCTTGAATGCTATTTTTCTTTCTATATTTGGTCCAAATTTCATTAAAGAATGGCTGATTGCTCTCTCTCACCTTATGTCCTAATGGACGAATTATTATTATTTGAGCTAACTTATAAAATTTCAATAAACTTGAAATATAAAAACAAGTAATATCGGGTACGTACCAATGTCATAAAATTCCAACATATTTCCGCACTTCAAATGTTATAAAAATTTCACTCAAAAACTGGAAAGTACTCAATTTGTTATAACCTTTTTTTCCCAATAACACTCCCAAATTGGAGTAATTTTCACTAATGGTACTCTAAGTATATAATTCGTAATAACTTAGTACTTAAAGTTTTATTTGTAATAATAAATTCATTTTAAAATTATTTTGCAACAGAAAACTTTATCTATCCACTTCTATCAAATAAGTTAACTGTTTGCTAATGTGGCATTTCCACATTAGCTTTTTTTTCTCCACGTGGTAAATCCAGATCATTTAAGAGCTCCATATCATTATCCAAAACTATTTCTCTTCTTACAAATAACATTTAACTTTTGAAATCCCAAGTTGAACTATGCTTGGATTTGTTTCTTCTCAAAAAATTTCTCTCTCTCTCTCTTTGCTTTTTCTTTTCCTTGATTCTTCTGCTTCATCTTCGTTTTCTTCTTATCGTTCATCTTTTAACAACCCATTCACTTCACGTTTTGTTCATTTTTGTTTGTTGAAACTAGAAGCATGGATAAAGAAAAAGTTGCGATAATATTATAAGAACTTACTCATATCTACCCCACCATTCACTAGCAATGACTTTCGATTTTGCAGTAGCAACAATATTGTAAAAACTTACTCAGATATACTCTAAACCATTGTTTCGTGATTTGAGGAAACTAGATTGTCAATAGAAGTAAAACTCGAGTTCAACTTATGAGAGAAAATAGATTGCAGCCGGAAAGAGAAGGAAATGCATATTTTGGTTTTGGTTTTGCAATCTAAGTTAAAGTTTTGAAAAATTTTCAGATTTAAATGGTTTCGTGATTTTTTTATTTTTTTGGCATTAAAAGGAAACTGATATTAGTTGTTGGAAAGGAAAAGTTTTCAGATTTAAATGTGCATTTTGGTCTTTTTGCATCAGTCATTTTATTATATTTTATTTATATACATGCCACATCATTAATTAAATTAAAGAAAAACTGATGTGAAAATGATACATCATCAAACTGTTAACTCATTTTCACATGTCAAGTGAAAATTAGCAAAAAATTGCTTCAATTTAATGGACCTGTTAGCTCAGTGAGCACCAAAAGTAAATCTATAATTTTTAAACATTAGAAAATAATAGTGTATTATGACAAAATTCAAAAGATATTTAATTTTTCTTTAAATTTATCTATATAGATTGCCAAGTAAGCAATCCAAATTAGACTATAAATCTGTTTGAAATTGAATTTTGGAAAAAATATTTTTTGGAAAAACGTTTTGTATTTTTAATTTTTCTACTTTTTTTTTTTTTTGCTAGAAACAAATAAATAAATATTTTTCCAAAAGCAGGTTTGGAAAAAAATAATTTATAAAAAATTAAAAAAATCAGTCAATTAAATTAAAAAATTCAAAATATACTCTTAAGACACTTAACAGTAATCTCAAATACCATCTATATAAAAAAAAATTTTTTTAAAAAATTATAACACGTCTTCCTCCGCAGGTGTACAAACTAGCTTCCATACCATCACTGTTTATGAAATTGAATGATAATTTCAAATTGTGGTCTCTATTGCTATATCAGTAAAATTTTAATTATACTTTTAAATACATTTTATTCTTGCAATTAATATCAATTTCAGTTAGTAAGATCCAACTAATATTTTAATATATTACATTTATTATTAATAATAAAAATATGATCTACAAAATTTTTTTATTCAAATGAAATTGTCTCTCACTTCTTTTAATATTTATAAACTTCCAAAATTGAAAGTTACTAATACATTCATGCAATTACATTTGTCATTGCCCCGTGGAATTTTGCAATTCCACTTCGCAACCCAATGATGATGCTTTTAGCCCCCAGCTCTACCCTCATCAATGCTGACACAATTGCCCCAGAACAACATTAATGACTTGCATGTGGGATCGTAAAATTTTATGCGGTAATTGTGTTTCTGTATTGATAGCTTTTAATTTTGAAAGTTTACAAATTTTAAAATAAGAAAAAGTAATTTTAAATGAATAAAAAATTTATGTGGATTTTATTTTATTATTTTATAATGATTATAATTATTAATAATGAATATAATCTATTAAAATATTAATCGAATTTATAAATTAAAATAAATGTAAATTATATTTAAAAATATAATTAAAATTTTGTTAACGTGTTGAACACCATTTGAAATTACCATTGTTCTCCCCATCATTATCTGTACAACAGTCACACCAATCTGGTCGCTTGCCTCACTCCAAGAATACCTCCATTTACCCATTTGAATCACACATCACCTTCTCCGAGATGTACCCATTGAAGAAGCTGTAACAAGCTAAAACAAAATCCGAGATAAAATCTAAGAAGCAATATTCAGATATCAGTAAAACAGCAGAACTATCAAAATTTAGCACAAAAAATAGATAGAATTAATTAATAGAAAAAGGGAGTATCGAATAATCAAAACAAAAAGAAGAACAAATTTAGGGCAGAGTTCCCTGAATTATAACATATGTAAAACCTCGAGGGAATCAAGTCTCGGCCGTGCTTTCTAATTTTCGTATAAGAACCCATTGGATCGCCCTCACATCACAAAACATGAAAATCTGTGTTAAAACCTTTCCTGTGATCGCAAAGCGAGAAACGAATCTGCTTCAGCGAACGCAAGATCGCGAGGAAATAATTTGTTTTCTATTTGCCCGCAACGGAACAAGAGCCGCGCCCTAGTCTCACATAAACATATATTTTTTTTTTCAAGAAGAAAAATGAGAGACTATATATGAAAAAGTAGGAAGAATAATCATATGATATTAATAAAACCTAAATTGTTAGAATTAATTTATTAGGGGAATTAATTATGAACTATAAAATTTTCATGTATTACTCTTAACTATTTAATTCATATAAAAATGCCCTTATAACATAAAAATAATACTCTAACTATCTAATTTGTTACAATTTAATACCTAAATTATTATTTGTAAAATAAACTCTATAAATTTTAATTTTGTAACACAAAATTTCACATGTACAAACTGGTTCTACAAAATAATTTTTCTACTTTCTGTTCTTTCTCTCGAGCAACCAAACACAAATTTCTTAAAATAATAATAGTTTTTGGGTTACTTGTAGCAAAATTATTACTTAACCTTCTCTTTATTTCTGTTCTAATTATAGAAAAAAAATGGTACATATCATTTATTATTATTATTATTATTATTATTATTATTATTATTATTATTAAAAAAGGATAGTTAAAACTTAAAAGACCAACCTATCCTTATTTAGACCCAAAAAACTCGCTTGGTTAATCGGTTTTTTAGGAACTATCCAAATCTAGATTTCTCTTCCTTGTTCCATGCATGGCTCCTGTTTGCTTAGTTATTCCATATTCAACAAACATAATGCCGTTTCATCTTACTTAAAGTATTTGTTGCTGAATAAGTTAATTTTTTTTAATCTTTTTCTTGTTATTTTAGCATAATTTACCAACAGAAAATTCTGTGCTGGAAACACATTATCTTTCTCCATTATTCATTTCAGTTTGTCACATTATTAGAGTTAATTAAAATCTTTTTTTTTTTTTTTTGGCATCTGTCTCTTTGTATCATTGAATTGTGATGTTGGTAAAGCATTATTTTGATTTGGGCATTTGGGAACCTTTAAATTCTCAAAACAAGCTAGCTTTTGGGATTGATCTGTGATCAAGGTTCTTTCTTTTATTTTTACCTTTACCCTCATTGATCAGAAAGTCCATATAATCTGCAACTTAATTTCAAGAAGTGGATTGATGGGTTGGAAGAAAAATAGGAGAATATTATTAACATTGATAACAATGCTTTGATATATGGTGATTTTTGAGGCTTAATGCTGGGACAAGTTGGCTCAAATAAAAGGAATAATTCTCCTTGGAATCAAGGAACTGTGGATTGGAATTATGGGATGCATTTGCTCGAAAGCAACTCGAGCAAATGTATTTGCAAAACACGATGCCCCAGCCAAAGAAACCAAAAAAATTGGTAAACATTCAATCTCTAATTCTTCCAATACGGATGAAGTTGTGATACAGGTTGATGGCACTGGCAATGATACATTGGCCACCCTTCCAAAGGTTTCAAGGCTATTGAGTTTGGCTGCCGGGGAAAGAGGATCAGCCATCGTCACCGGTTGGCCGCCTTGGTTGACGGCTGTAGCTGGAGAAGCCATCAACGGATGGGTGCCTCGAAGGGCAGACTCATTTGAGAAGTTGGATAAGGTTAGTTTCCTCTATCAATCTTTTTTATTAGAACCACCGAGTATTCTAATACCTCATTTATTGACTTTTTTTTTTCTTTTATCAGTAAAAATTACAACAAAGTTTCAACACTAGGATTTTTTTTTATTTGATTCTTTTTCTTAATAATTTGAACCTGATTTTCGAGATTTTTTTTTTTAATTCAATCTGTCTATTAGCTTTCCATCAATTTTTGAATGAAAATTTGAGGTGAATATACTGTTGAAAACCATATTTCAGAACCTTCTCAAACTGATAAACTTTCTTCTGAAATTAATCATATAGGTTGGACAAGGAACATATAGTAATGTGTACAAAGCCCGTGATCTTGAAACAAACAGAATAGTTGCACTAAAGAAGGTTCGATTCGCTACAATGGATCCAGCAAGTGTTCGATTTATGGCAAGAGAAATCATAATTTTGAGGAGGCTAGATCACCCCAATGTCATGAAGCTTGAGGGAATAATTACTTCCAAGATGTCTACTAGTTTGTACCTTATATTTGAATACATGGAGCATGATCTTGCAGGCCTTTTGGCAACACCTGGAATCAAATTCAACGAACCGCAGGTTATACTTGAATTTCATTCTTATTTTATATATCCTAGTGGGAAAATACTTTTCTTTATTCAGTTTATGACTCGTCTGTTGTTGTTTAAAGATTCTTATAGTTGATTTTTCTTTTCTTTTTCTTTTTTTCTCACACTGCATGTTGCATTACGAGGTAGAGACTCGACCGCCAGACTACTTGCTGAATGCTTCTTAAAATTGAATTTGATTCGTATATTATACAGATTCTGCTATATGCAGCAATTTAAAGTTGAATTTCTTATTTTTATTATATTAGTGCTCAATGCTTTCTTTAAATTGAATTTGGTTCTTATGATATGCAGATCAAATGTTATATGAAACAACTACTTAATGGGCTTGAACACTGCCATAGTCGTGGGGTTTTGCACAGGGATATCAAGGGGTCAAATCTTCTAATTAACCAAGAAGGCAATCTTAAGATTGCTGATTTTGGGCTGGCAACAGTTTTTGATCCTTCCCAAAAGCAACCTCTGACTAGTCGTGTAGTAACACTGTGGTATAGGCCCCCAGAGCTTTTGCTTGGTGCCACTAGTTATGGAGTTTCTGTGGATCTTTGGAGCAGTGGTTGCATCCTTGCAGAATTGTTTGCCGGGAAACCCATCATGCCTGGAAGAACAGAGGTAAACTTTTATCATCTTTTCTTCACATTGTAAGAAATTGGTGATATTGATGAATATTTTAAACAAGAAATTGCATATTCATATTTGCTCAACTGTCTCTTTTAAATATCAATTTTGAACTAATTTTCTCCATTTATATAGCACTTAGAATCTAATTACTGATAGCTAATTGAATAAATTTTCAGTTGAGAAGCTAAATATGTTCAAGATTTAGTAGTCTTGCAGTATGATAATTAGAACACAAGTGTTTTCTACGACCATCTATATGCAACCCTTGCGTCCACTACCCTTTTGATTTGGAGGTTTAAATTGACAATTTTTAACATTTGAAGACTATAAGAATTGGATTGTTCAATAGATTCACACAATTTGTTTATATGGCATGGAAATGCAGCAAATTATTAGAAAGTAATATTCGTTGCTCTTATAATATGACCTGTGAATTGTAGGTAGAGCAACTGCATAAAATATTCAAGCTTTGCGGGTCACCGTCAGAAGAGTATTGGAAGAGATCAAAGCTATCACATGCCACCATTTTTAAACCTCAAAGGCCTTATAAACGTTGTGTTGCAGAAACATTCAAGGATTTTCCTTCATCTGCTCTTGTCCTTTTGGATGTTCTCCTAGCAGTAGAACCTGAGGATCGTAAAACAGCTACTTCAGCACTTAACAGTGAGGTAATTAAGTCTATGTAAGCTACTGCCATAAACTTTTACCTTATATAAGGTAAATCTATGAATGTGATTCTTTTGTTTTTCTTCTTATTTATTTTCATTTTCCTTCTATAGTTCTTCACAGAAAGTCCTCTTCCTTGTGATCCATCAAGTTTGCCTAAGTACCCACCATCCAAAGAGTTCGATGTAAAGCTTCGGGATGAGGATGCTAGAAAGTAAGGACCTTTATTATCTATAAATTAAATTTCATTTTCCCCTTTCTTACTCTTGTGTAGTTATGATAATATAGGTTTCTCAATTATATCATAGCTAACTGTCAAGTTTCGCTCATTTAGCATTACCACATAAATAGAGTTTATGCAACAGATTATTATCAGCAGATAACTCTAATGCTTTCGCTCATTTAGAATTACCACATAAATAGAGTTTAAGCAACAGATTGTTATAAAATAGTTACCATATAAACTGTATGGCAACTGATGCTTAAACTGTTCTCAATGGGTTAATCCCCTGCCATGGACCGATAGCGATAATTTTTTATACATATTGTACTAGTTCTATGCTGTGGTCATAGGTCATTTTTTGTGATAACTCCATCCAATTTATTTATTTTATGATGTATGCATTTGGAATCCAGACGTAAAGGATTTGGAGGTAAATCTAAGAAAACTGCTAAAGGATCTAAAGCTATGCCAGCACCAGATACCAATGCAGAGTCTGCATCACAGGTAATGCAGACCTCATAAATATATGCTTATGTATTAAATATCCATACACTTAAATGTGTTTTATTCATGTTTAACTTGCCTGATACAGAAGCCACAATGGCAACCTAACCCTAAAAGCATCAATGAGAAGTCCAATCCTACAGAAGAAGGAACTTCAAGGGACTGGCATCCTACAAGCTATACATCTGCACATGGTAATCAAAATGAGGCTTTGAAGGGTTGTGTCCAATCATCCACTTATTCTAAAAACCCCAAAGAACTGAAAAATAATAGATCTTTCATTCAACAAGGAGCAGCCCATTGGTCCATATTTTCTAATTCTGTCGTAGTCAGAGGCAAATCACAAATGGGTAGTACTAGTTCAACTACTTCAATTAATCCACCTTATGATTCGTCTCACCATTTCTTGAATGGACAAAAATCCTCTGATAAGGAGGATCCATCAGCCTTTCAAAAGAAAGGACGAATGCATTACTCTGGACCGTTGATGCCTGCAGGAGGAAACATTGATGAGATGCTCAAACAGCATGAGAAACATATACAGCAAGCTGTAAGGAAAGCACGCATAGACAAAACCAAGACTAACAATTAATGCTAAATCATCATTATGTCAGCTGGTAACCATTGTGTTTATAATTGATGCTTTTTTTCTTTTTTTAGTTTCTAGATATACAACAATACATGTATCAAGATATATATAATTGTCAGGTACTACTTTTTTGGAATCTTTAGAATCTCACCATAGGAAAAGATTCAATTGTTATAGACCTTTAGAGGGTCTCACCCCATCAATGTGAAAACAGGGCTGCAATGAACAGAGTATATGTAAAAAAAATACTAACAAAGACAACTTGCAGGATGACTTCTATCAAACACGTAGAGGGCAAAAGAAAGTGAACTGAAGCCAGTCTTCCAACAATAAGTTCGGAATTTGAAATTAATTTATATACATGCTCAGGATTAAAATCCTTAATGGCATACTAATAAACAAATAAATATTAATTATGTATATAAGATTTTTCTTCATTTACTGGGGAATGATCTATCACGATAATAGCTATTAGTACAGCAAACTTGGAAGACAAGTTGCGCAAAAAATCATAGGCAAAAAATTATGGCTTAAATCTGACAAGAGAGAGACAATAGCTAAATTTTCTATGGGGTGGCTAATTAGCAGTGAACTTAATATTTAATATACAATATTATAACTTGAAACCATATCCAAGTACTTTAAACCAATATACAACCAGTCAGTCTTCAGCAGGACTTTGCCTTAGCTTGCAGAAAATAATTGCTACACTGGTAGATGATATTCTTATATCAATAATCTTCTTCTGTATATGCCATGGTGGTAATGCTTGCCAGTTATTCTGTTTCCTATCAAGCAGTATCTTGTACACCATAACATTATCTAGTTAATCAATCCTTTCAAGATTGAATAAAACCATTTCCTCTAAAGCCGTTTGAAATTCACCCCGAGGAAGGCAATTCAGATTTCGCATTGCTAGATCAGCTTTCTCCTTTGCTAATTCTTGCGCTTTTCTGATTCCCCCACATTGCTTAACCAACTCAACAGCTTCATCAAGTGAACCACTCTCACAGAATTCAGACTCAATGATTTCTCTTAGTTTTGGCTCTTTCTCTAGCGCAAATATTACTGGTGCAGTCAGGTTCCCTTTTGCCAGGTCACTGCCTGCTGGCTTCCCAAGCTGCTCTGCCGACTGTGTAAAATCCAGTATGTCATCCACTACTTGAAAGGATAGTCCGAGATTTTTACCGTATTCATACATTTGTTCAGTAATACCGCTGTCCACTCCACTAAATATAGCAGCTCCTTTTGTACTAGCAGCTACTAAAGAGGCCGTTTTATAATAACTTTTCAACAAATACTCCTCGAGTTCAACATCACAGTCAAACAAACTAGAAGCCTGCTTTATTTCACCACTTGCAAAATCCTTAATAACCTGCCATGGAGCCAGTAGTTGCTGCTGTTCAGAGTCTAGCTTGTGAAAGTTTAAAGGTATTTACAGAACACTTCTTTGATATGAAAAAATGGGGGGCACAATATATGAGATACAGACAAGTTAAAGTTGCCTACTTACCTGGCTGATAAGCTTAATGACTTCAATATTTTCAAGATTCGCTAGGTACCATGATGACTGAGCAAACATGAAGTCTCCAGCCAGTACTGCCACCCTTGTTCCATATAGTTGATGAACAGTTTTCTTCCCTTCAAATCAGCAGCAGCGAATTCAAAGTCAAGAAATACAAATGGATGTTGTAAAGGAGCAAGACAATACAAAATGAGAACTAAAGCATGCCACAAATGTGAGTCTGGAGGCAGACCAAATGAGATGAAGCATTATCATCTTGTTTCTGCTATGCAGAATGACATGGCAAATAAAATTTAGGCCATAAAGTTCAATATCACACAGTGATTCACAATTTTCATAATTGATAAGGCAATCAACTTAATAGAGGAAGCAAATTCATATGCTCATCATATCTTTCATACCATGAATTGCATGAACAAAATATCAATGCATTGCCATTAAAAAAGAAAGAAAAGAAAAGATTTCCAAATCAAAATAATTGAAGGATGCTTTCACAAATTCCTCTTCTCTCATAACAAGAAGTTGACAAGTATCAAACAGTACTCATAAAATTTTGGCTCCAGGTGACCATGAAAAGAAAATTCTCAACGAGGTAAATATGAAATTTAACTTGTTAGGATGTTTCAGAAAGTTTCTAAATACAAATATTTTGATATCAAAGGAAAACAGTGTCGCAGTACTCCTTTACTAATTCTCACATCTCATAAAAAATGCAGTGGACAGATAAACAAGATACAAGTCTTGGCACTTGAAACAGCGTCAGAATTTCATCCAGTATTTTGGATATCATTATTAAAATTCCCGCACGAAATATATAAAGCTGCACCAATGGGATTTTTCGAGTCAGTTCCATGTATGCCCAAGTACCTCTTCGCATGTTACTTTCATCTAATACATCATCATGTATTAAGCTGGCGGTATGGATCATCTCTATGATCTCTGCAAGACGCCGATGCTTTGCTGTAAGTTCCCTGCAGGAGAGCATGCAAATAACAATATTCAATTCCACTCAAATTTATATAGAGCATATGGGGAAGAAAAAAATCAAAGAGGACTTACGTTAGGCCTGCTATTTCTGCTGTGGCTCTCGACACTAGGAACACCAAAGCAGGCCGCACCCTCTTCCCACCAGCACCAAATATCTGCTCAGCTGCAGACATTAACACTGGGTTCTCCGCGCCAACAATCTACTGGAGCATTGTAATCAGTAATTAGAAATGGAATGAACGAAACTACTAACAGCTTTGATTCAACCATATGTGATGTTCTAAGGAGCTCTATTAGAAGTCCATGCAAAGAAATGCAGGTGGACGATAACATGAAATAATTAGAATATTGGAACATCTTAAAATTCTCTCACATTGACCTTCTTTCCTTAATTTATCAAGATTTATGACCTTGTTTCAGTTGTACTAAAGCAGTAATTTTGACAGGAAGTGTCAAAGCATAATTTGGCTATAAGAAGGCTACTACCCGCTTGGTGCATTTCCTATTCCAGAAAATTGTAAGTGTGAACCACAACATCCAATGTTTACATTTGTCCTGGAGTTCAATTTTATAGTGCCGATTACAGCATAACTAGCAGGACTATAACATCAGTAAATAGCAGAATTCTTTACCTGTATCTTAAAATTCAAAGATATTGTATCCAACATTACATTATTAACCAAAACGGCCCCATATAAAAGGTGTGTGATACTCGCAAAGACAAATGCCATATGATGACTCTAGGACTATGTCTTTGTAGCTTTATCATTCTTCAACTGAAAAGCAGTAAGGAATTGCAAATTTTATCTTCTAGGTATGTTATATTTGCAGCTTTTTACATTTAAAATAGTGCATGATCATTGAGGCATATACAATAGGATTAAACTGACAGCAGAAGAAACAAAGTTTCTCAGTTCAGCAAATTGTCAAGTAGGCAGCCCGCCTGACCAACTGACAAATGAAAGAATAAATACTCAGTTATCTGCCATAACATATAATTTGGAAAACCCATGCTAGTTCAAAAATGACAACTGCATGTCTTATGACACGAAGAAGAAGCTTCAAAATAGTGATTTTATTCAAACTTGTTAAAATTATCCCTAAATGTCTGCTCTAAGTACAGTTGCAGGGTTTCCTTCATTTCTTTGGTGTTCCTCAAGCACCAGCCCTCGTCATGTGAACATCAAACAGATAACAGAGTAAATCAAATATTAATAATTCTTCCCTCCTCCTGTTGCACCATATAGTTCATAGTAAATTTTATATGTTTTTACTGGCAAAAGCAATCAAACATTTACATGAGTAACTAAAAATTAACATAAAATAAAACAAGATGCACAAAGATAAGCCTGCCAGCCAGAAAGAGATATTAAAAATTTTTAGCAAGTCTTCAAATACAAAGAAGCAAAAATTAAAACCATGCCATAAAGCAACGATTAGTTTACATGCCTCTCTTTGCAAAGCCATTTCCTAAGTTCTATTTAGAATGCATACAAACTCAACTGTATATTTCATTAAATACTTTCAGTTGTTTCTGTGGCCAAGCTTAATTTTAAGTCATACCACTGCAACTTATAGATTTTCTCTATCAGAGCCTGGACAGCAACTAATTCAGCCATATTCTAATATTGCGTTGTCACAGACTCAAATAAAATACAATTGACTTGATCCAAACAATAATATTATATTATGAAGTATCTTTGTAGTTTGAGATTTAAGTTGCTCCCAAAAAAATTGAGCTAACCGGGAACGATGAGTCATGTAAAAATTCAACAAAGCCAAAAGAGATAATCTAGTGAACAGCAAGACCATTTATGGTTATGGAGACAATTTCTTGTCCTATCTGTTTTTCTATAAATTATCAGACAGGAACTCGAAGAAATTATTGAAAATGGTTATACTCAAAACCTAGTTATATAACAATAGATCAATTGCTTGATAGCAAAAATAAAGATGCTACTCTTGGTTGCAACTGTGTGCTCCTCATCCATGAGTTTCATATTGAGCACACACTAAGAGAATCTAACTAGGATCTCAACGGTATATAAAACTACAGAGAAAATCCTTAACCACCGCTGAGAAACCACAACTATCTCACTAGATATTAATGGAGATACATGTTCAACTCCATTCTCATATTTACCTCCATTGACATCCATGGGTACAACTATGCCAGTTCCATAGAAAAGAGACAACGAAAAACAGAAGTTAGTCACTGAAGCTGTGGAAACTGTAATTACCATCAACCTAAAACATTAGAAGTTATCAATATATTTGCCTTTACCACATGACACCAAGAGGCAATGGTTCAAGAAACCACTGTTATTAGTGTTGGAGATAGAATCCTGCTGACTCAAAGAGGGTTTATAATTGTGGACAAGCTAATTATGAAATGGCCTAGGCCATTTTGGAGCAACAGTGGTAAACAATTATCAAGCACAATTCACAATCTTACAACAACCATTGAAAGCACCAATTACCATTTCCACTACACGCACCACCAAAATATTGAAGTCACTAGTCAATATCAACAGTTGCCTGCCCTCCACTCTTAAATTGCAATTAGCACATGTTTCTGTTATTGTAACCGAAAGAGAAACATCAAACCTACTTTGCTCTAGCTTCAATATAACAAGTTCAAAATTTGGTGCATACATGTGGACTACAGTGGCATAATATCAACTCTAGCAATAAATGCATTCAAAGATTTCAAAAATAATAATAATAAAATGAAAAAATCAAACAATTAATGAACCACAAAATCACTGGAATGTTGTATACCAATAAATACATCATAGCCTACATAACAAAAGTAAGTTATAGTATTATTCTAAACAAGACAACATATTCATAAAAAAAAAAAACAATATCCACTCACCGATAGGAGGTTTTGGTTAAGAGTCTGAAGATCATCAGTAACCACTTCAAACACATTTTTCAATGAAATTGGGTCTCTTGTCTCTTTCAAATCCATCAATGTTGTCGAACCTTCAGCACGTCCTGCATTGATTCCGAAAATAGGCAAATGGTGAGACTACTTAGCCGAATCACTATAATTCAAAATTCATGTGGACAAATGCTACGCCAAAGCAAACACAACAAATACAAAATATAGCACTTAATTGCATAAAACCAACTTGTAGAAATTAATTAAAAACTATGTCACACTAAAGCAAACGCAAATCACTGCTAATAAGACAGGTACTTGTACATATTTTGTAGGATACAAGCAAAAAATCGGTTATCAACTAAATTCAAAGTTATCCCATGATATAGCAATACAACAACACCAATAAAGATAGAAATTAAATTGAATAAAACCAGGGTAATAATGTTGGATATTCTAAATTAGAAAAATACAAATTAACTTTGAGTTTGCCAGTCATTACCAAATAAAGAAGCATTCACAAATGAAAAGAAGTACCATTAAGCAACGTCTCAGGGGTCTTTGTGGAAGAAACTCGGCAGCGAGCAACATCTCGCCGGCAAAAAAGCAATCTTTTAGCAGCAAAGTCTCTATTATAACTCCTAGAAACCGACTTTGCATAATTCCTCACTGTATACCTATCTATTGTATACCTATCTATTGAAGCATTGGTGGAGCACCCACAAGCCGCAAAATCGAGCACAGTCCTTCCCAACTCAAGACTATGGCATGTCACTGACATCATTTCTCAATAGAGAACCAGAAAAGCCAAAAAAAAAAAAAACTTTTCAGTCTCAAATCACAACAACCCAGATGTCTTATCCCCTTCAATTTCCCATAAGCCAAACAACCAGCAAGAAAATGGTGAGAGGGAAGCCAGGAAAATTGAACGCTCAGAAATTGTGGGAAACTTGAAAGAATAAAAAAGAATAAAAGATGCCAAATGGGTACTCCGATTAAAAGTTTCTAATTACGCAGACAACACAAGTGGGAGCATTGCATTGAGTGGATCCAAGAAGCCCACATAGGACTCGTGTCTTTGTGTTTCTTATCAGTTTGACGGAGTTAGGACAACTGATATTTTTGGACAAAAAGGAGAGTTTATGTTTGTTTTTTCTCATGCAAGAATGGAAATGTTTCTACAAGAGGCAAAGAGAGAGCCTCACATCTGCGGGGATCAAAATCAAATCCATGGCATGGAATTTACCCACTAGCGGTTGCTAATTTTGAATAAATGGGATTATGGTAGCCACAAAATTTGTGATCATTATTATTTTAATTTTTGCTTAAGGCATTTCGCCATTTAATTTCTAAAATATTTTTAATTTAATTTATCATCACAATTCAATTTTTAGTTTATATTGTTACTTTGTATTTTAAAATAATGTAACTTCTATCCTATTAATACTGATATAATAATAATAATATTTAGAATAACAATAATATCAGCATTAGAAAGCTGAAAAGTTAAACTATATTTTTAAAATATAAAAGATAGTATGAATAAAAAAAAATTGAATTCATGAATAAACCAAACTTAAAATTATTTTAAAAAACTAAATGACAAAACATGACAAATGTAAAAGATTGTATGATTGTGATTTCAATTAGGGTAATTTGCATAAAAAATTTATTGTACTTTTCGAAATAATTTGAATGACTTGCCTTTACCCTGCTCTCAGTCGTTCGTCAAAACGACAACTTGTAAGTGCCTTTATAGTTTTTAGTTTTTAGTTTTGTTCATCAATTTTTTGGGGTTAAAGGTGTAATTTAGTTCATGAACTATACTTTATAAAGCGAGTTATATTCTCAACTTTGACTCAATATAATTAAACCTTTAAATTTTAAAATCGGTACAAATTAACTCTTAAACTATATCATTTGAAGCAAATCATTTCATGTCAAACCGAGTTGATTCAACAATTATAAGTTAGCAGTGTTAATGAAACAATAATTAAGGGGTCTAAATGTACCGATTTTAAAATTTGAAAATTTAATTATATTGAGTCAAAATTAAATAAATGACTTACTTTATAAGAAATAATTTAGGAGCTAATTTACACATTTATCCATTCTCATTTTTTAGTTAGCAGTTATTTTGCTGCAGAAACAGCTGATTCAGCTCAATGTAGTCTTGTTTTATAAATGTGTGCAGTCCCACCTAACTTTCGGATGAAAAAGTTGGAAAAAACAAGCAAACAAAAACAAGAAAGCATTTGATGAAAGGCAGGCAACTTTATTCAACATCACAAGTAGTTGGTGAGATACATAATTAAGAGATTCATAAATTCTTGTAGCTAATAATTAACAGTGATTAATTAATTTAATTAGTCTCAAATTCCAAGCTGATCATGCATCTTCTATGTCAAACAGCATCCAAATCTCGTTAACCCTGTGATCAAATTCAAAAGGGGAATTGTACTGTGCAACAGTATACTTAGAACTGGAATCATCAGCAGCAGCATGGCTTTTCTCAATGGCGGCAGCCCATTGAGTGTCTGCTAAGCTTTCTTGCAAGGCAGCAGCTTCTTCTCCAACGTTGTAATCTGTCACAAACCCACTAAACTGTCTGATTGCTACATATTTGTTTTTCCATCTCTGCACATGGAGACCATCAGCTGGAGGTGGATTTGGTTGCTTCTGTTTGGGTACATAGAAACTCACTGTGAAAGAAGATTCACAGAATGGTCCGTCGCTGGGTAAAACTTGAGTAATCACTGGCCCTGTCATTTCTATTTGTTCTCCATACTTGTTCTTCCCTTGAATGTACTCAAACAGCCTGTTAATTAATTAATTAATAATTACAATAATTTAATATTAAAAAAATTATTATTTATCGTCTTAGAATTGATATATTGTATTAATACTCTCTATGATATTCAAAAAATATACTATTGACAATATATATTTTATTTTCGTTAAACTATATAATTATTCTATTAAATTTTAAAACATTTACCGTTAATCAGAAAAAATATTATCTTTCTTATGACACTAGTAGAATAAGTCAAACTTCAATAGTATTAATTGAATAGGTCAAACTTTATAGAATAAATAGTAATTTTATCTTACAATTTTACCACAATCTAATATTTTCCTAATAGAATATATAACCAAAGAACATATTAATAACAAATTATATAATTTTTGAACAATTAGAATATTAATACAATAAGTCCAACTTTATAGTCTTGGAGCAGAAAATTAGATTTTTTTTTTAGAAAACAGCATATTTTGATTTTTTTTTTTTCGATTTTGTGCAATTATTTCAAAATTAAAAATTTATGCAATCGACTCTATAATTGTCAATTTCCTTCAAAGTTGAACAAATGACTAAATTATTTTAAAACTGACAGGTAAACAAGTTAATTAGAGATTTAATTTTTCAAAAATAATAAATTTTCGATTATAGCCTATATTTTTTAGTAAAAGAGAGCACAAATAATGAAATAGAAAGAAAAAGACAATTAACTTACTGTAAGAAACCAGTTCTGGTAGCTTCAACAAGGGAGATGTCTTGAATAGGAGAGGTTGAGATCCACACAGTAGAATTATAGCGACGAATTTCATAGCCATCGCCGAGTTGGATAAGATCATACGACGGGCACTCTATGCGGCTGCAAGTAGGCGGGGATATCCCTATCCCTCTGCTCTCCCTGTTGCTAAGATTGAAGTTGGCTGTGGATAAAACACTCAACACAACCCACAGCTTTTTCATTAGCATCAGCCCACTCATGTCTATCTTAGTTACTTGTTCTATGAAGCAAGCAAGCTCTGTGTGGTTCACAGGTTGAAGACGAAGATAGCACAGCCATATATATATATATATGTCTAATAGAGAGACATAACGAGTGAGGTCCACATTTATTTATACAATTTGTGTGGATATCATTTATGGCGTTCGAATCTTTCTTAATAGGCAAAAGACTTGTATGTTTTCGTCATTTTGCCCATTAGTCCATATTATTTTGGCTAAATTACTGTAATTTTCTTAAATTTAGTTAAATACACTACTTCATACTTTTATTTTTTGAAATATATTATAAAAATTTTCTGGTTTAATATATTTTATAATAATTCTGTTAATTTTCTCCATTCTATATCAATATTGCTCTTCTTTTTTATCTTAAAAAATACCAAAAAAAATATCAAAAATAATTTATTGTTATCAACTTAATACTAAAATATCAAAATTATCAATTTTTTAATATTATATTTTTTAAATTAACAAAATATTAAATTTATCAAAAAATAAATAAGATACTTTTGATATTTTTTAATTTACTAAAAGAATATTTTAGTTAATTAACAGAATATTATAGTAAAAAATAACTGAAGAAACTAACTAATATATTTAACTAGACCTTAAAAGACTAACTAGTATATTCAACTAAATTTCGGCAATATATTATTAATTTATCTTATTATTTTTTATATTTCATTTTTTGTTCATTTTGTCTCTTAAACTTTAAAAATATAATACACCCAACCAGTTACTATATGATGATATTGTATATCAAAAAAGCACGCCGACACGTAAAATACATGTACCGAACAAGTGGCATAATATGACAAAAATTGAATTTATAAAAAGTTAAATATGTAAATTAGTTCATAAATTATAACTTATAGAGCAAGTTACCCACTCAATTCTCTGATTCAATGCAAATTAGCCTATAAATTATATTTTATAGACCAAGTTGTTTCTCGATTCTAATTTAAGGGGCCTAATAAGTAATGAGGTCTAATTGTACTGAATTTAAAATTTGAAAACTTATTTATACTGAATCAACGTTAAAGTAGTGATTCACTTCATAATATATAATTTATAAGTTAATTTACCTCTTTAACCTTTATAAAAAGCTAAATTGAGTAAAAATAAAATATAAAAGATAACCAGGATCAAAGAAATAAAATTACAAAATTAGACCATTAAAAAATTTTGAGAATGTCTTATGCCAATATACTTGTCATAATTATATATATATTATTTCAAAATTTGAGTTATGAATACATTAGTTCAAACGGTTCTCTCTAGACTTGTCATAATTTTACGCCTTCTTTTTTTTTTTTTGTACACGTTGCTTCCAATATTTTTTATGCAATACAGTTGGAACACACATAAACAAAGTCACCTAAATATGAAACCAAACAGAAAGAAAATTCAAGAGTCAAATTGAGACGGGTTGACTACGATTCCGAACTTGTTTTCTTTTCAATCAAGCATTCAACCAAATCATTTGCAAATTCAGCCAATTCTTGCAGGGAAAAGGCACTTTCTTTTTTCTTTGACTATCTTATTATATAGTTTGATTGTAAATAGGATGACTACAATTACACTTCTAATTTTAAATTTTGTTCACAATAAGAATTTTGCAAATAAAATGAAAGAATTATTATTAATAATTCCCCATCTTCCTCCTCTCACATTTCCAGTTACATTTTTTTTTTCTAACTATTTAGTAATTTATATTCGTTATGGGCAAGCCCATTAAGAGAGCAAATGTTCCTTCCCAAATTTTAAGTCTTTCATATTCATGACTATAACTTAAGACTTTTTATTAATGGAAAAGAAATTTTATCATCACATTTCACCTTTCGGATAGCTATTATTAGGATAAAGTTTTATAAGCTAACTTATAACAATAATAATAAAACATAAAAAGTGACTACAATTCATATTAAATTACCAACAGAGATGCAAAAGGTATTGCTTGTGAAGTTGTTTTGGACGATTACAAGGATAATTAATTACACATTAATAAAAATAAAAATAGGAAATTAATAATCTACTGTGACAAAGCACTTGTGTTGTACACAAGAAGTGCGCCTCCTGCAAGCAGACCAAGTAGAGTCACTGCCCAAATTGCCAGCCCAGTTGTACCTGCAATCCCATTTCATTTTTAATTTCATAGATTAATCATTATATTAGGCAACCATTTTGAATAATCAAATTGTAAATTATATTAATAAAATGGAAAATTACGTTACTTACCTCCAACATAAACATCACCACTTGGAGACCAATCATCAGTGTTGAAGATTGGACTGTGTCAATCATAAGATAATATGATCAATGTCTTAGTTTCCGCTCAATCACTATACAATTTTCTCTTCACTTAATTCCAGAAAAGAAAAAAAAAATTCTATCTATCCATTTGCATGACAATAAAATAAATCCAAAGGAAATGTGATATGGATGCTAAATATATGCTACCCTAACTGGGATTTTCCCACACATCACCAAAATTTCTCCGAAACTTCATTGAAAAAAAAAAATTCCAAAGGAAGCATCCAAATGGGTTAGTGAAACCATTACTATTCATTTGATGATGTAATTAGCTGAAACCAAGTGTTCATTTTCTATTTTCCATGTCATACTAAATTTCTTCCATTATGAACAAACCATTCATCACATGTATCAAAATCGGCTCGGACTGTCCGGTTCAACGGGTAAACCCATGAACTAGTCATAAAACTGAACCGATTAACTCTTTAAAACCGGGTATAATTCCACCCAGTACCAAAACCAGTTAACCCGCCGCTTAAACCAGCTAGAAACTGCTGAAATTTTTCGGAAAACGATGGCATGCATCAGAGTTGAACCTTTAATCCTTAATTTTCTACTTTTTCGATTTATTGACGGGGCAGAGTCTAACAACATTGTTATTCATACGATAATAGAAAAGATTTAACTAACAAAATAAAACTTTCTTGTAAATTTACTCTGAAATTGGAGTACTCCCAACCCAACAAGACAAGAAGCTATACCCATTTGCTTGTTTGAGTTAATATTTAAAATTTACTTAGAAATTGTACCTGTAACCATCTACGTTTGCACCATATTTGTCAACAAATTGGTAAACACCCTTTCCCTGAATCAAAATCAAATGATTTTACTATAAATAACAAAACTTGAATGACTACTCTTTAAAAAAATTCTAGCAGAAAATGAAGAAAACAAAGCGCACAGACAGACCTTAGACTTCCTTCCAGAAGCATCAAGCCCATCCCTCAAGTCCATCCCACCATTGATTCCTGCAGTAGCATTTCGAATCCCAAACTAATTAATTATGAATCGTCTTATCAAATTCATGATTTCAGAGATTGAGAGGGAGAGAGACCATAGGGCTTATCAGTCTTGATTTTCTTGCCACCGCTGGCTTCAACTCTGAAAGGAGTTCTAGAGAGAGAAGGGCGAGCTTTGACTGATGATTTTTGAACGGAGAAAGGAGATAACTTTAGACTCGGTGAAGCCATTACTGAGGACGCCATTGGTTCTCAAATTCCTCTCTCTTTCAATCTCTTCTATATCACAACAATCATTATAATTTTGGTATGGAAAATGGGGGATTGTTTGTGATTCTCACACTTCCACGTGGCAGTATTCTGTGGTTATATCTGGATATAATTTTGCTTACATTATCTGGATTGGCAGACACAATTTTCCTCGGCCAGGCTAACCCAAAAAATCCCACTCCTCCATTTTTTCTATACACGTGGAATTATCCCATTGGCCTTAATTTTATTGGAAATAATCACCATCACCACTATCCCGCGAGCAGGCATTTTTCTTCTCCAGCTATGCATGACTGCCTCTGGCAACAATTATATTGAAGAATGCCTTGACAGATAGCATGGTTTTAAATATCTTTCTATACATAATATATGGCCTATTACATATAGTTGGATTTTGATACTGGTACTATATAGAATACGAATTATTTTTCAAGAATTTATGGCACCACTTGATGATACAGTATGACACTGTTATATTAATTCCAATACGTAAAATTGTTATTTAAAACCACATCAGAGAGTGTCGAAGAATGATTCAAAAATTAAAAGTAATTAATATTTTAAAATAAATTAATGTTAGTATTATGAGGGTGTCGAAGAATGATTCAAAAATTAAAAGTAATTAATATTTTAATTTAAATTAATGTTAGTATTATGGTAGTGTAAGTATTATAATAGTGTGTGAATTAGTGGTCTATTCTATTATCAATTTATGAATATAGTAGCAAGTGGGGAAGTAGGTATCATTATATAAGTATTATCACACTTTATTTCGAATTTTAGAATTCAATTCTAAGAAATTCCATAGTGTTTTTTTTTATCTCTAAAATTCCCAACACACACCTGGGTGCCCTTATTTCCTAATTCTCATTGCCAAATAAATACAATTTTGTTAGGAAAATAATATAAATATATCATCAAATCTATGCCAAACTAAAAATTTTTACTTCAAATGATTAATGGTGCAGTCAAATCTCTTGATTAATTTTTATTATGTAAATTAGAAAATAAAAATATTTATTTATTTATTTTAATTTTTGGAAATATTAATATATAATAACATTTAATATTTATTAAATTTTATAAAAATGTAATA
>CATIWF010036598.1:0-11431 GCA_949630135.1 Balakata baccata
AAAAATTAATTATGGATCTATTAATATTACAAACCAATTTATAAAAATAATAAAACTCATAACACCTTTGAAAAACCCAAAACAAAATAAGAAATATATCATGTAACATCACATGCAACATAATATATAGATCAAATCTAACAGAACAAGAAGAAAATTATCCATAACCAAACCGAGCGTACTAGCATAAAATAATTATTTTGCTCAAAAAATTATGGGATGGCTCTGATACCATTTGTTGGATGGCAGCGGAAGCATTTATTTATAATTGGATTGAGGGGAGCTCTAGGTCTCGGTCAAAATTATAGATTTCAAAAATTTTTAATTTTATCGAAACATGCAATCAAATATTGCATGACATGAAAACACATTTTTCATGTTAACCTTGAGCATTTTTATCCATAACTTTTAACAAAACATATTTTGTTAACTTTTTTGGATAAAATCCATTTTGCCTAGATCATCCCATGATTTTTAAGAACAAAATGGAAAAATAAAAGGATTAAAACAAACCTTTTATTGCTGAGATCACCAAGGTGCAAATCAAGCAAAAAGACTACAAGCTTTGTTTGCGTTGATGAAACTCCTTTTTGCTAGTCCATATGTATGATCACAAATTTCTCCTTCTGGCAAATTTCTTAGCTACTAACTCTTTAGAAGCTTTTTCTCAATATTTTTCTTTCAATTCTCATACCAAATGAGAGAAAGAAAAATTTTTAGAACAAAACAAATTTTTGCTCGGAGAGAAATCTTGTACCAGACGCAGAAGCTTAAAGAAGAGGAAGAAAAGATTAAGCCTCTCAAGAAGATAATTAAGCTTCCTTTTAAGGAAGAAATGGCCAAAGGCCAAAGAAACTTAAAACAAATTTCAACCTTACAATTAAGGTTGTTAGACGAAAAAATGGTTTTTTGACTTTTTTTTTTATTTTGATTTATGATGCAATGATGGTGCAACAATTGCATAGCTCATTTTTAGCTACCACCATTAATCATAGAATCAATCTTCTCTTCTATAATAGTGGTAATTACTTTAATATACCACTACAATTATTTTAATTAACAACTTAATTAAATTATTATAATTTTAATTAACACTTTAATTAAAATTATAAATAAGATAAATAGTTAAAATTAATCAATATTAATTTTAACTCAAAAATATATATGTGATCATTTCTAATTTAATTCTCAATTAAATTACTCCCCACATCTTTATATGGACTAGACTAATAAAGTATTTGATGTGACTTATAAGGTCAATAATTTTATTGGAACAGAAATATAATATTAACTCCTTAATATTATATCGGACACAATTTCCAAATTCCTCGTATACCCGGATATATTAAATATCCTTTCGGAATTCTCCTTTTAATTAGCAATAAATTCATAAATATTATTTTGACCTCTAAATCATAATATTAAGTCCTATAGTTATGATCCCGATATTGATTAGGGTCAAAGCATGACAAACCCTATTAGTCAATATACTAATGAGTGATAATTTGTGTTCTAATTAAAATAAGACTTATCATTATTAATCTAATTAATAATTCAATCTTACATTGAATCAGTCATATTTCTCCTAGCCAGAAATTTATTTTATCAGAATCAAAATATCAACTCCATTAGGATCTTGCCCTGGTGCTACAGGGTAACGAGTCCTACTATTGGTAATCTCATGTCTTACTACATGACTAACTATAGTGACTACGAGCCGGATTACCAAGCACGGATAGCTCAGTACAAGGCAAGAGCACCTCCACAGCTATCCATGAAAGGACAGTCTTGACGCCTCAAGTCAAAGGACTTCAAGTCACATAAGACTCATATATTATGACCAAGATAATAACTGTTGACATCTAACGTCACTATTCGGTACCTTTAACTCTTTAAGAACCCACTGATTTATTTAGATATCTTTATATCATGGAGAATGAGATTCCTCCTCAAAATAAATCATGTGATAACCTAGAAGTTCGATGAATGCCCAATTCATTGTCCTATACTGGTTATGAACATTTTTAAAATTATCTTTTACCAGAGATTTTTAACTCATTATTATCAACACCTTGATAATAAATTCTCTGTACATAATTAAATGGTCATATATTTCATAGTATAATTAACTACTGCATTCATAATATAATCAACAACTTGAATATTTATTTATTATGAATGTGAAATATACATTTGTCCATTGTGGTATAATAATTAATATATAAAAAATAGTGAATGCATACCGATAACATTATCATGGCTGCTCCTCGTGAATTCTGGTTGGTGTTCTCATTTGATACTTTTATTTTATGGATCATTTCCTCCAAAGCCCTAAACCCCAAATCTTTTGCCTATTTTATTTATTTGCTTTTCCTTTATGGCATTGCTGGGCGCTTACTTCCTCAGAGAAGACAGCAATAGGTGTTCTATAATAAAGTCGAGCATTTAAAAACTTAGAAATAGGAGGGGAAAAAAGGAAGAAAGGAAAAGAATTTTTGGATATAGTGTGAGCGATTCAATAATAAAGTCGAGCATTTTATGAAAATTTATTCATATAGTGTGAGCGATTCAATTAACTGAATCAAGAAGTTGAACGTTGATGACGTCTTTGAGCGGGCACGAGATAATAACGAATTGTTTTGGCAGTTGCTGGATAAGACTAAGTAGTTCATGTTATGCACATCGAGGGCTTAAATTGATATTTTTGAGTTATTCAGGTTGTAATTTCATTTCTCTGTATGTCTAGAAAATGAAATTCGTATTGCGTTAATGAGAGAACGTTTTATGTGCTGTTTGCACATTTTCTATCGAGTCTCCATGCGCTAATTGCATGTCATTGGAAAAAATGGATTTCTTCTTGATTGTAGACTGTGTATCGTTGTGGCTCAATATGCAACATGTTTAGTTTTTGGTGGGATTGTTGATAATGTGTTGTAATAAACGAATGATGAATATTTCCACTTACAAATTGGGTTCATTTTCCTAGGTGGATAAGATTCCACTGGTTATTTGAAATTTCCTTCTGAGGGTAGAAAGTTTCCCAGCATTTTCTCATGTTCAAAAGGCAAAGGGTTATGTATATGGGTGATGAGTGGCATATACATGCAAAATATATTATTTTTGTATTCTTTTATGATAATAATGATAAGTGCTCTGTTTATCATTTAGCTTTGCTGTTTTTGTTAACATAGTATAGATCTCAGAATACGTATGTATGCAACACAAAAATTACAGCTTACTCTTTCTAATTCCTATTTTGGTTCCTAAAACTTTCTTTTTTTGAATTTTTTACGGTTGATCTTGTAGCCTTGATCGTTGTTACTTCGATTTTATGGAGCTTTCCATGGTCACTTGCCAAACTGCAGTTAGTTTATCAAAAAATTGAATATTAAAATAAAATTAAAGAAAAATAAGTTAGATATAACCAGTTTGTTAATGAGTTTCTTCAGTATGAAACGTTGGTCAGCCTTGAAGGCGAAGCGTTGGTCAGCTGTGTTAAGCCGAAATGGCGTTAGGTGGTCCTATTATTGCTAAAGAAATCTTATTATCATTCAGGTTCTATTTATCTTATTAGTTTTTAATTATTTTAAATTTTAATTTAATGGATAAATTAGCTAGAATCTTATCTATCAAAGAACCACAAATGAAAGTTGGTTCAAGTAGTAATAATAATAATAATTTAGAAGATATTAATTCTATAGAAGTTAATGTAGCAGAAATTGAAAATTAATTACTAGATTGGACTATCCCTAAACAGGATATTAAGACAATATATAAAATAGGATCATTTGAATTCATGCAAGATTATTCAATCAAAACTACCGAATATACAATAGCTTTAAATGAAGAGCATGAAACTATTCAATTATTTTCAGAGAATGCTATTAAAGAACATAGAAAGAAATATAAGTTTCTTCACATTGGATTAGTACAAATAGCTATTAAATCTTTGTTTAGATTAGGACTAGATATATCAGTTTTAATGTGTCTAAGAGATGTTAGGTATACAAACTTTTCAAATTTTTTTTAGCTATGGCAAAAATAAACCCTGCTAATGGACCAATTTTATTTTAATTGTTATCCAAATTTTTCATTAAGTTTATATGATCCGTATATATATGATACTTTATTTTTAACTGTTAAGACAAAAAAATTAGATTTTAAACAAAACGTCAGAGCGATTGCAATTATATACACAATCTACTACAAAGTTATTCCCACAACTTTAAATCCAAAAGTTAGATATAGTCTATTAAAAGATGAACATTAATTTTTGAAGGAAATAAAACACATTCTAATATTCAAATTCCTAAAAGATTAAACTGGAATGAATTTACTAGATAGGAATTTGGGATAGCAAAAATTACAGAACCTAGAGTAGAAAATATTAATAATCAATGTTCTAGACTAATAGAACATAGTGATGGATATGTAAAAATAGACTTTGTTCCATATAATATTCAATCATTTAGAATATCAACATATTTTAATAACAAATCCTCAACTAGTTCTATTCCAAGAAATTTATCTAAAAAAAATTATGAACTCAGAAATGTAGATTTTAATGAAAATATTCTAAAATCTACATATATAGAAAATGATAATAATAAATCAGAAGACTATTTATCTCCAACAAGGTCACAAATAGAAATATTCTCTGAAATAAATTAATATGGAAAATTTTTTAATAGATAAAAAATTTTTAAGAAAAGAATTAAAAGAAGAATATAATAAAGAAAAAGTACTTTGGTATTTTAATAACTTTTCTAAAGAATAATTAGATAATTTTAGAGCTAAATGGTATAGTTCTATGAAACAATTAAAAGTAAATATTTCATTATTTACTTGGTTTGAAATATACTGCAGATATTATAATATTAATTATCTCTTTTCAACTATAGAAGTAAATACTAAGATTTCTAAGGTTTGGAAAACAGTTGATAATGATCAAATTATCTCTGTACATCCTCATTTAGATATAATAGCATTTATTCATAATGATACAAAATTATATGGCATTACCCTTTAAAAAGGTTAATATTGATAATAAGTCTCTTGAAATAGAAAATGAAATTAAATATACTCAATTACAAAATAATTATTCAAATCAAATATTATCATCTATCTCTATTCAATTAGATAAAGTTGAATCTTTAGTATAACCTGTTGAGTCTAATAATAATATTTTACAAGATATACATCATGAAAAGCCTTTATTTAAACCATTTGAATTTTCCTCATGAACAAATATCAATGTACGACCTAAAGACCCAGTTTTACAAAGAATAAAAGCTCAACTTGCTGATTTAAATATTAAAAAAAGAAAAAAATAAACAAAGTATATATGTAATAAATGAAACTAACACTGATAATGAAATTGACGAAATAGAAAACCAATTTCAAGAGAAAACAAATATTAATAAAATATATTTTGGAAACTCTTTTAAGACTTTTACTCTAAAATCTAAAACTAAAAATTATTATCCACGACCTACACCTCCAGATAACCAATATGAGGAACAAACTCAAGTCATACAAGCTAAGTATGATGGAAGTTTGATTTATGAATAGAATATAGATGGTTTAGCCGAATATCAAATTTTAAATTTAGTTCAAGAAATATCTATGCCCGCTAGTACTTATAAAGCTAATAATAATAGTGATTTATCAATTGTCCATATGCTTATCTCCAGATTTACTGGCTAATTAAAAAGGTGCTGGGATTACTATATTACCACGGAACAAAAGCATATAATACTCTCCGCTAAGAAACCTATAATCAAGACAGAAAATAATATTCAAACTGAAACGCAAACAGATGATATATTAAATACTTTAATATTTACTATTATGAAATGTTTTATAGGAGACCCTAGTCAATACCAAGTTAGAATTTTAGAAATACTATTAAACCTTACTTGTCTAAAATTACAAAATTTTAGATGGTATAAAGATTTATTTCTAACAAAAGTTTTCACAAAAACATACTATAATAATTCTTCTTGAAAAGAACATTTTATAGCAGGATTACTAAAGCTATTTGTTGAAAAAATTAGAACTAAGATAAAATCATATTATAATAATATTATACCTTATGATAATTTAACATATGAAAATTTAATAAATTATATTAATAATGAAATATTAGCTATATGTTCAGATTTAAAGTTTAAGGCAAAATTAAATAAAGAAAGTATTTAAGGAAGAAAAGAATTAGGATCTTTTTGTAAACAATATGGTTATGAGACTATTAGTGCACCATCTAATAAGAAAACGAAAATAAATAGATATAAGAAATATAATTACAGGCAAAAAAAAAAGAAATTATGAAAATAAAGATTATAATAAAATTCATAGAAAAAAGAACTATAATAAAAAAAACATAGTTATAAAAAAATCTAATATAAAAGATAATCAACAAAATGATATAGTAATTGGTTATAAGTGTGGAAAAATAGGACATTATGCTAAGAATTGTATAGTAAAACAAAAAATTAATGTATTAAATTTATTAGAAGATTTAAAAGAAAAAATTTTAAAAATTATTACAACTGAAGAATCAACAGATAATGAATCAGAAATATCATATTATGCATAAAATAATTTAAATCTACTAAGTCAAGAATTTGAAGAAACTGAAACAGATGTTTGTAATTGTATAGGACCTTGTTAATGTAATAATATTAATATTTTAAGTTCAAAAAAAGAATTTTTATTAGATATAATTGAAAAAATTGAAGACTCAGATATTAAAAAACAATATTTACTGAAATTAAAAGATATTATAGGAACAACTCAAAAGTAAAAAAAAAATTAAACCTTATAATTTTCAAGGAATTTGTGATAAATTTAAACACAATAAAAAACCTACAAATATTCAAGATCTTTAAGAAGAAATTAAAAAATTAAAAAATGGAATTAAGAAAAGAAATTTTATATTTAAAACAAAAAATACAAAAATTAGAACAAGAATATCTTAGTAATGAATTAAGCAGTTTATTCAAAAATAAAGAAAAAATAGAATAGGAGAAAATTCTAATAATGAAACTGAAGATTATGTATATAGTATTTCTAGAATAAATTTTCAAAAATGGTATGTTAAAATAAATATAATAATAAATGATTATACACATATGACTACTATAACATTGATAAATAGTGGAGCTGATCAAAATTATATTCAAGAAGGTTTGATATCAACAAAATATTATGAAAAAACCTCTGAACGTCTGCATACTGCTAGTGGTTCTAAGCTTATAGTAAATAATAAACTATCAAATGTAAAAATATATAATAAAGGATATTAGTTTCAAGCTAGTTTTATATTAGTAAAAAATTTGAACTCATGAATCATTTTAGGAACTCCCTTTATAACTATGATATATTCATTTAATGCTAATAAAGAAGGAATATCTACAAAGATTTTGGAAAAGAAAATTCAAAAGTAATTTTCTTTTCTAAAAGAGAGAGGATCGGTATAAATTATTTGTTTATATAATAATAATAATAATAATAATAATAATACCAATATAAATAGTTATATTCTGATTTGAATAAATCTTCTATATCTAATTGTTCTAAATAATAACCGTTATATAATTCAAAAATATACAAACTCATTTAAAAAGTTTCAAAATCATATCTGTTATGTTGATGTATAAGAATTAAAAAGTTTAAAACCATATTTAAAAAATTTGATGTTCTATGAAAATCTTTACAATTACAAAAATTATCAATATGATATATTTGATGTTCAAAATATAAACTTCGTTTAAATCTTCGTATATCTATTTTTAATAAATCAATTTCTATCTGATCTGATAAGTCAAGAGAAGCAAAAGCGTTGATAAATGCACTAGCAAAAGCGTTGATAAATGCACTAGCAAAAGCAAAAGAACTTATTTTTTGAATATAATTTAATTACTTTTATTAATAGAAGATGGAAATTCTGATAATACAGGAGCTGAAGGAATATGGGTACATAGATTTGAGAAAATAAGCTCAAGATCTAAATACTTTTTACAAAAAGAAGTTGAAATTATAAGAGGGCATTTTTTCTTTTCTCTAATTTTGAAGGCTTTTGAAGGCTTCTACTTTGCTTCTGCTTCTGCTTTAAAATTGAGTAGGTTTTTATAGATGAAAATCGTCTAAGTAGTATTGTCGTCTTTTGATAATTGGAGAAGATAGCCGTTGAAAATGGCTAACAAGATCAGGTGAGCAGGTGAGCAGTTGACGTTGCTTTTAATAAAGTAGTCGTCCTTGTCTTGTAGTATCGACAGTTGATAATTTCTTTCTTTTTTACATTCTAATGTAAATTAAAAATTACATATTAAATGTCAAAATTATAATCTGGCTGTTGAGAATTTTGAAAATTATCTCTTGGATTGTTATCTTCTGAGTTACTAGAGTTGTTTATTTCTGATGAATATTTATGTAATAATTGCTGTAATTCTTCTACTGTTGTTGCTATGGAAATCATCTGAAGAATTTGCTCTTTAGTAGATGAAAATTCTGGCTGAAGGGACTCTAGAGCTTTCTTCTTAGTATCAGCAAAATAGTTGATAATTGAGTCTATATCTACTAGATCACTATTAAAATTATCCCACCATTTACATTGAAATTCCCTATATAGAGTCGAAAATTTTAGAACAGTTCCGATATCTAAATAATAAGTCCAAGTGCTGATCCATGGGACTCTAAAAGCAATGATGAAACTCACTAATATCTTTACTGGACTATGCTCTAATGGAAAATAATTGAGATATTTATTATATGACATTTGAATATCATGAGGAAATGCTTCTTTGGTAAAACCAATTAGGTAAATTAGTGGAAAATTTTATAAAAAAAGTAGAAAAACTAAGAATGACTATAATTTTGGAGATAAAATGCCTTATACCAGGCTGCTTGATAGTCATAATAATTATATGAGGATAGAGTAAAAAGGGTTGAAAATCATTTGCTAGTATGAATATTTTCATTCCATTTAGCTGAAGAAATAACATATAATATTTTGACTTTATTATAATCTATTTTAGAATGTTCTTATTTATTAAAATTATGCTCAAAGCCTGTATAAATTAAAATATACTGATAATATTCTCGAGTTCTTAAAAAATCATATTCTTAAAAATGAAATTTTTTTTGATATAAAAAACTAATAAGTTTTATAAATTCTTCTAAAGCAATAAATATTTTTTTATCATCTAGAGTTTTAATAAATAATTTATTTGGGTGTAAAATATATATTGAATAATTTCTTTTAGGAGAAGGTGATAGAGAATAAGATGTAGAAGGTTTTGTATTAGATTGGCTTGCTCCTAAAGTTGATGCAAATGAGGGTCTTATCATGGTATTGTGTGTTCTATATCAGAGGAAAGTGAATTTGTTTGATAATAGTAGTTGATTAAACGGGCTAACAGGCCTTTGGTTATTATTAGTTGGGCTTTCTGGGGTAGAATTCTAATTATCATAATTACTTCGTAAAGAAACTTTTGATAAAATCTGCTTACTCATTTGCTCTATAAAAATTCACGAGATAAAAAATCAGGCAATGAGTTATCTTTTCCCTTAATAAACTCAATATCAAAATCAAAATTGCTTAAATAAAGCTTGCTATCGCGCATAATTTTGTTTTGAAATTAAATTTCAAACATCTTTTTCTAAAACATATTTTATAGCTAAACAATCAGTGTGTAATAAAAAAATTTTTATATAAAGATCATTTTCAAATTTTTTTATACATAAAACAATGCTTAAAATCTTCTTTTTAATAGGAGAATAATTCTTTTGAGTTGAATTCCGACTCCTAGAATAAAATCTTATTAAACTTTCTTTTTTTATTGAATTTTTGTTTCAATATACCTCAAAATCCTATATCACTAGCATCAGTTTCAATAATTAAAAATATTTCTAGATGTGGTAGACTTAAACAAGGCAGATGCTTTATTTTTTGTTTGATTTCTTTAACAATATTAATATGTTCTTCTGTCCAGGAAACATGTTTTTTTTTTAATCTGTTGTATAATGGTTGATATAATTTTCCTAAATCTTTAAAGAAATCATGTACATAATTTAGACATCCTAAAAATCTTTGTAATTGTTTTTTATTTTTAATTTCATCTGGGAATTTATTTGTAAATTCTAAAAATTGGTTTAATAGTTTATTGATTAATATCATGTCCTAAAAATCTTATATTAGTTTGAAATAATTTCATTTTAGTTGCAGACACTGCTAGATCATTTTTGATATATTACATTATAAAATTTATTTAAATGACTTATATGTTGATCAATAGATTTTGAAAAAATTAACACATCATCTATATAAACTATAGTAAAAGAATTAATAGGATTTATAATATTGTTCATAATATTTTGAATTTTTGATGGAGCATTTTTAAGACTAAAAGACATAATACTTCATTTATAATGTCAAAATAGTATATTAAATCCTGTTTTATATTTATCATTTTCAGATATTTGAATTTGCTAAAATCCTGATTTCATATCAAATTTTAAAAATAGTTTGGCTTCATATAATTTTTTTAATAAATCTCTTTTATTTGGTATAATATATCTTATTCATTGTAGAACTTTATTTAAAGGTTTATAATTAATTACTAATCTAGGAGTTCCTCTTTCTATTTCAACTGCATTAATTACATAGAAAGTTGAACACGACCAAGGAGACTTTGAATCTCTAATTAAACCTATCTAATTTAAGTTTAATATTTCTTGTTGGCAAGTTTTTTCTAATTCTTGATACATATGAATAGCTTTTGTCTTAGTATATATTCTTCTTTCATCGAAATCCTTAATATACGGTAAACTTATTATATGTTGTTTTCTATTCCAAAATGCATTAGGTATAATAGCATAAATATCTATTATAAATTTTTTTTATTCTTTTAATCTTTTCTTTTCTTTCTTTTTTATCCAAATGTTCTTTAATTTTCTTATTATCGATTTCATCCGATAATTGTTTAATATGTTTATTTTATTTTTAATTTGATTAATTATCTAAATATTATTCTCTTGTAACCAATTTATTTTTTTTTATTTCATTGGAAAAGAAAATTCAAAAGTTATTTACTTTTCTAAAATCTTTGTAGATATTCCTTCTTTATTAATATTAAATGGATATATAATAGTTATAAAGGGAATTCCTAAAATGATTCCTGAGTTCATATTTTTTACTAATATAAAACTAGTTTGAAAACAACATCTTTTATTACATATTTTTACATTCGATAGTTTATAATTTACTATAAACCTAGAACCACTAGCATGTTAGAGATGTGCCCAAAAGGCAATCGCCTTAAGCACTTAGTGTACACATTCATAAAGGCATTCTTTCATTATATTAGTATTCATTTGTATATGAATTGATATAGATCTTAAACTGATTAATGAAAGTCCATGATATGAA
>CATIWF010036599.1:0-21524 GCA_949630135.1 Balakata baccata
ATTATTATTATTTGATAACAAAAATTAAGGGTATAAAGGAAAAAAAATCATAATCTAGTTGATTATTTTTGAACGTTAGTCCTACTAGCTTATTATTTTGATATTATAATCTAGTTTTTTTTTTAAATAAGTTGTTTTACCAAACATAAATTATTGATTAAATTATATTATTTTTATAATCAAAATATATTATAATCTAGTTTAATGTCACCAAACACTACATATAAGATAATTTTTAATATTCGCTTTCTAATTGGTTGATGAGAATAGAGAAAACAAATTAATTTTAGTTTTTCCTCACCGATCAATAATTAGAGGGTATCTGAAAAGAAAGAATGTATTTGGCATCCCTCTAAATGATTCTCACTTGCTTGCATGCCCTCTCTCCTTTGGACAATAATTGGTTGTAGCACTTAACCTATTTGAGTTAACATTTTGGTTAACAAGGTTTTTCGTGCAAAATCTTCTTTTAGTGAATAATTGCTTCAATGATTTTGTGTTTTGAAGTTTGCATTTGCAATCCTTAATTTTTTATTTCTCATTATTGAAATAATATGCTCACCAAAAATTCTGATATCTAGAAAGGAAAAAAAAAGTAAATAAATTTTTTAAACATAACAATCTATATGTCAATTTCAATTTTAACCTTAAAAATTTTAGAATTTTTTAAAAATACTAAAAAACTTCTAAAATATTAACACATTACTTCTATTTAAAATTTTTTTCAAACTTATCAAAAACATCTAAAAATATTATAGCAGTACCTAAATTCAAAATGTCATCCTAAATTACATTTCCGGTATACCTTTGTTTAATATTTTTAATAATACTTTGAGTATACCTTAGTTCTTTATACTTTAAAAATACCTTGAAATTTACTGATAATATTTTGAAAATATTTTGAAAATTTTTTAAGAATATTTTGGAATTGCTTGAGTATATCTCGAAATTCCAAACTTTCGGAAACCTCAACTATTAAACAGATACAACAATACGAAATCCAATTTCATGCTCAAACAAACCATTTAAAGAAAACCCAAGTAAAATGAAGAAAAATGGCAGTAAATAAATTCCCAATTATAAAAACCTCCACGGGCAAATTGCCTCCTCCAAACGACCCCAAATTAGTTGTCTAACAATCAGAGATTTGTATTAATTACCACCAAAGAATCTCAATTCGAAAACCCAACACAAACTACCCTTAAAATCATCATCACTTGAAAACCAATGACAACAATGCAATTATGCGAAATCGCCGCAATGCCCAAAAATAACAACCAATTTTTTTTCCTGTGTTCATCAAATTAGTACTCTGTTAACGGTCGTTTCTCTCTGTTATCTGATCACAAACGTAACCAAATTCATAGAAATTTGATAGTCGCAGGACGCCCAGGGTGGTTAATCCTTGAATATCACCGTTTCTTTTCTTTCTCACAGTCTCATATATCGATATGCTCTGAAATCGGATTTCTATTGTCTTTGTTCTCATCAAGTGAAGATGGAAATGAATAGGATAAAAAAATATGAGTAAAATTGAAAAAATATATAAAAATAAAAAAAAGTTGGAAACGAGAGAAAAATATTTTGGTAAAATTGAAAAAAAAAAAACTCACAAAAATGAAAAAAAGAATGCTGAATGTGTTTTTGTAAAATGAAATGATAATTTAGTACCGCTATTTGGTGAAATTTTCTCCATAAACTTGTATTTGTGGCCTAGTAATAAAGAAATTTTACAAACATATATAAAAAAAAAGAAAATAATTATAAAAATACGGTCTCTCAAAAATTTTTCAAAAAATATCAAGCACTTTAAATTTTTTTTTCAAATACCAATCATTTTAAAGTTTTTTTTCAAATATGTCAAAATCATCGAAAAATCACTGTTCAGCAAAAGTTTACCATAAAATTAGTAAAAATTGAATTTATGAAAAGTTTTTCAAATATTTACTTAAAATTTATTCAAGTTATACACAATATTTATCTAATATTTATTGAAAAAATTGAATTTACACAAGATTTCGTCAAATATTTACCAAAATTTACTTAAAAATTATTCGAAATTTACCTAAAATTTACCAATATTTACCATAAATTAATGAAATTCAACTTTTCTAATATTTTATTGGAAAAGTTGAATTTACACAAGATTTACTCAAATATTTACCAAAATTTATTAAAAAATTACTCATTATTTACCTAGAATTTACCAATGTTTACCATAAATTAATGAAAATTGAAGTTACAAAATGTTTATAAAAAATTTATTTAAAATTTGCTCAAGTTATACCTAATATTTACCAAAAATTTAATAAAAATTAAAGTTACACATGATTTACCCAAAATTTATAAAAAAAAAATTACCCAAAATTTATCCAAAAATTACCAAGATTTATACAAAATTTTTCAAGATTTATCTAAAATTTACTACAAAGTTAATAAAAAAATTGAAGTTACAAAAGGATTATTAAAAATTTACTTAAAATTTACTCAAGTTATATCTAAGATTTATATAATATTTACAATAAAATTAATCGAAATTGAAGTTACATAAGTTTTACTCAAAATTTATTTAAGATTTACCCAAAATTTTTTCTACATCAAATCAGTATCTCAACTAAAAATTATAAAAAACATACCAATATTTACCAAAATAAATAATATTAATTAAGTTAATTAAATACAAATTTAAATTTTTTTTGCAATTAAGATTTGTCCAAGATTTATCATGGTAATTAAATTAATTAAACAATTATTAAAAATAAAAATGCATATATAAAGATAAATGATGGCCATATAATTTAATAAAACTCTTAATCTATATTTAAAATATGAAAAATAATTATTTTATGTCTTAGTTACGTGAAAAATATGTTAAATACAAACTGAAATCTAATATTAAAAAAAACAGTAAAAAAAAATAAATAAGAATGAAAATAAAAAAAAATCAATCGGTAAAATTTAAAATTTTTTTTTGCAAATTCGGTGCCCATTTTTCAGACTAGAAGTTAGAAGGCACATTTCTTGCGGTTTAAAATATTACTGGGCTCCTATAAAAAAAAGAATATTTTCCTGAAATTTCATAGTGTACCGAAATTTAAAAGTTTTTTTTCATTTTTATATTTAGTATTTCGTTTTTTTATTTTTACTGAAAATTATTTTTTTATTAAGTTATTTATTTATTTTTATCATCTTTCGCTTTGACTTCTTCTATTCTCATTATTGCTACTATTATTCTCTTCTTTTTTAATTTGCAAAAACTGTAAAATCATTTGGTTCTTTTGGTTAACACTCTACAGTTCCTCTTGCTCTTGGTCGTTGTTTTATCTCACTATCACAATTCACTGCAAGTTCAGCTCCTAATTTGAGAATCTAACTCTAAGCATACTTAATTGTTTTATCGGTTTTTGACGATTTATGTTCACATTCTTTCTCGTTTTTGTTAAATATGGAGAAAAAAAAACGAGAAAAGGATTGACTTCAATTGGAGTTTCAAATGACACTACAGTTCAACTGAAATTGGTAATGTTTTCTCGGAATATTTTAAAGCTAATTCTTTATTCAAGTAATTTTTAAGTTTTTTCAGAAATTAGTACTTCTACATATAAATTATAATTTTTATGTTTATCTTTTTCGAAATTGATAATAAGATTAGTATTCCTAGCTAATTCAATATCTAACAAAAAGTAACTACTGATCTGATAAGCACTAACTGATGCATCGTGATAGGAATATGCAAAGGTAATACATTATAGTTTATACTCTTCTTGTATCACTAATATCCCAATTACCGTGTAGTGCTTGATGAGATGGTTGACCTTTTGAAAATTTTTTAATCTATTATTATTATTATTATTATTATTATTATTTTGAAAATCACTAAGGTATTCCCAAAGTATATACAAGGTATTCCGAAGGTTTATTTTCAGGGAATTCTCAATATATTCCTTTGGAATTCCCAAAAGTATACCAAAAATATTTCCAAGATATACCTAATATATTCCCATAGAGAATTCTTAAAAAATTTCTAAGGTATACCCAAAGTATTCTCAAAGTATTCCGAATGTATTCCCAAGATACACCCAATGTATCCCCAAGATATACCTAAGGTATGTTCAAAGTATACTGGACTTTATAGCATTTATTCAAAACTGTTTTAGGCCGAATGTATCCCCAAGATATACCCAAAGTTTCTCATTGAACAAGTCAAGTATTCCTGGAGATGTGAAACTCCTGACCAGGACAATGATCTCCCAATCGGGACAAGAATACAAACGCGGAAATCCTTATTTAGACCGAAAAATGTTGCCTTTTGATTCTTCCAAAGTTTCAGAAGTTAAAACAGACCATAAAATGCCATATCCCTATAGGGACATACCATTTCCAGACCGGGACATATTATAGTCCAATCAAAAAATTCAAAAGGACATGACCGTTGAAGAAGAGACTCCACTAAAGTATGCCACATCATCTGGAAGTCAAAATGACCAAGTGAAATTGACTAATGTCTCGACCGAGAAACTATGGTCCCAACTGGGAAGCACTCGAAGCCTGCAGATCCAAAACCTAAGTATTGCATCATCGGGCAACTCCCGATCGGAACACTAGAAATCCTGACCAAGAAAATCATATTGAAACTAACCATTGGAGCATTCATCCAACTAAAGGATGCCACGTGTCAAAATAGGTCATTTTTCAATCGAAAAAGCCATATTCCTGATCGGAAAACCCTCTCTACAGACAACATTTAATGCACTTGTAAGAAAACGTTAGAAAGAGATATGACACTCATTTGTAACATCTATTTGGTGGAAAATCAGTATAAATACTCTACTAAAAGGTCATTTAATATATCCAACTACTTTCTAAGTGTCAAGACTCTTGCAATTTATTTTCTCAATCTTTCTTCAATTAATTGATTTTGTAAAGGTTCAAGTGTTAGACTTAAAACACTTGGGTTATCTTATAATTGGGTAGTGTGAGCCTAATTACAAGGAATTAATTGTTGTGTGAGCCATCAAAATACATGACAAATTTGGTTAAATGTTAGCCTTGGTAAAATAGCTAAGTGGTTAGATTATTGAATACCCAATTGAGATTGAGGAGAGGAGGAGGATTAGTTAACACCCGAAAATGTATAAAATTCATGTCTCTATCTCTTATATCCTTTTAGCTTCCTTATGTGAGCAAAAATTTTATTTTCCCACCAATTCATCCCTCCTTCTTGGTGATTGTTTGGGCAACAATTGATATCATAGCAAGGTTTAGAAATCAAGCTTCATTAGCTCTAGCAAAGATCTACAATAGCCCAAGAAGGATTCCAGAGCCTCAAAGATGCACCACAGTCATTTATTTGTATTGATGAATTATTAAGGTGACATTGAGCCTACCTTTATATTTGCTTGTTGATACTTGATGAATCACTGAACATTTTCACAGTATGTACCATAGCCATGCATTTGCATTAGTGATCAAGGTGGTACTAGGCCAACTTTTAGGTATGCTTCTGGGACTTGGGTTTAGAATAACCTTATCTTAAGGTTTAGGAATCATTCCACCCAAAAAGTAGTTGAGAAAAGGCCAATCTATGAAAGAAATGAGTTAGAGAGTAGATATTCTCCAAGACACATAGGGAGGAATCAGGCCTATCTAGGGCCGATTTCTGGAAAGAAAGCTTTAGGGAGCAGTTACTCACTAGGGAGAAATAAAGCTGTTCCAATTCCAAGTTCCAGAAGACACTTATAGAGTACCAAAGCTTTAGAAGAAATTCAACCTTAGAAGAAATATTACATATCAGGAAGGGATTTGTGGTGCCACTTTTAGTACCAGTTGGTCAATAATGGCACCGAGTCCAGCATAGAAAATTCCCTTAGAAATTAACAAAGACTAAAAAAAGGAGGTTACAAAGGCTTGTTGTCTTCTGGGACTTAGGTTTGAATAACCCTATATCCCCTCTGATATACCTCTAGGAATGCATTTGCATTAGTGATCAAGGTGGCATTAGGTCGCTTTTCATTTGCTCTAATTCACAGATATCCTATAAGATCTAACGCACAGCATATCCAAAGATTGGCCTAGTGCCACCTTTATCACTAATGCAAATGCATGATTATGGTACATCCTGCGAAAGTGTTCAATGATTCATCAAGTACTTTTAGGGTGGAATGTTTCCTGGAGAGTTGGTATTCTTCAGGCACTTGTTGTCTTCTAGGACTTGGGTTTGGAATAACCTTATCTCTTCTCTAATATATTGGTGATTGTCTGCTCTCCAGTAGTTTTTCTTTATAAATATGATCCCTTCTCTTGTGTCGTAGTGAGTGTTTGCCCCTATAGAGTTTTTCCTTAGAAATTGCCCTCATATAAGCTTGATCTTTTTATCTGTGAACTCTTGGGTTATCCTGCATCAGCTGCTCTTTGCCTTTGTAACCTCCTTTTATGAGTCCTTATTAATTTCTGAGGGAATTTTTTATGTTGGACTCGGTGCCATTATTGACCAATTAGTACTAGAGGTAGCACCACAAATCTCCTCCTGATAAGCAATCTTTCTTTTAGGGTTGAATTTCTCCTAGAGCTTTGGTGCTCTCTAGGTACTTATCTTCTGGAACTTGGAATTGGAATAGCTTTATTTCTCCCTAGTGAGTAACTGCTCTCCAAAGCTTTCTTTCCAGAAATCGGCCATAGGTAGGCTTGTTTCCTCCTTCTATGTCTTGGAGAATATCTACTCCCCATCTCATTTCTTTCATAGATTGGCTTTTTCTCAACTACTTTTAGGATGGAATGTTTCCTGGAGCATTGGTACTCTTTAAGCACTCCTTCTAGGACTTAGGTTTGGAATAACCTTATCTCACATTTGATATGTTGGTGATTACCTGCTCTCCAGTAGTTTTTCTTCAAAAATCGCCCTCATATAAGCCTGATCTCTTTCTCTGTGAACTATTGGGTTATCCTGCATCAAAAGCTCTTTAGGAACCCAAATCTTTTTAATCTTTGGACTAGGTACTAACTTTTCAACCTCTCTTTCATTCTAAGAATCCAAAAAAGATCTAAGGTCAAAAGTTGTTGCATTCACTAATGCCACAAGGGAAAATGTATCCTCATCAATCACCACGGCCTCCTTTTCTGCCTCTATGTCCATGGGTACTGGTACTGGTGCCGATATTGGTGCGTATACCTACTGCATCAAAGGTACATGAGGTTGTTATTCCTTATTCATACCTAATCCATAGGGTACATATGAGCTGCCCCCCAAGCCTCATTGAGGGTTAGTGGTTCCCCATAGACTCTAGATTAATTGTCAGGGTTAGTAGCACTAGTGTAGCCTTCAGCTCTAGGGCCTGCTTCACAGTTGATCAGAGTTCTACCCCTCGAGTTTATTAGGTGGTTGTCTAGCAGGTAAATGGTCTTGTTTGGGTGCAACCACCTGTTGCTTATGTTCTCCCATGATTCCAGCCACCAATTTCTCCTGGGAGGTGGACTGAGTCATCTTTTCAATAGTGGCTCTAGTCTGTTTCTTTACATATTTAGTTATTTGACTCAGATTTTTTGCTACGTTGGCTTCAAGCCTTGAATCATTTCCTCGTATAAAGATCTGAACACATTAGAAAAGTTAGAAATGTTGGTATGCAGATTGTAACCTGACACTTATGGTCCTGATGGACATTTGATTCTTTCTTCCTTTTCAGCATGTTGAGGAAGTGTCAAATTTTCAATTTGTTCCACCATGTGTAGAATTCTCCTATTGGAGCAATAGATCATAAGCTCTGAGATTCCTTAGATTTTTTTACTTCTAGTTTCTATAGGCATGCAGTAGCAACCAAACATGTCTCACTGGGCATGCCAATTTTATGTTTAGTGCAAAAAAATGTTAGTGCGAGCGTGCCAAAAAAATGAAAATGTTTTCAAACTAAAATGAAAATTGCGTCTTGACTTTTAATCAAATAATTGTAGATCCATAGGTTTCCTTGATAGTACACCTAAATTTGATTGTTAGAGAATGAAAAAATGAGGAAATAATGTTGACAGTAATAGAAGGTAAGTTAGTGAGCTACAAATACTTAGAGAAAATAAATTTTGGAATGAAAGTAAATGCTGAAGAAAATGGCTTTGTTGATGAAATTGAAAAATATTAAGCTACAATGAATTGAATTAAAACTAAAAACAACTGAAGCTAAAATTGAAATAAAACTTATGCCAATTGAAATTTGCTAATATTTGAGTTGATTTGTCTGTGTTGATGATTGTTGATCAGTTCTCCTTGATCTGCAAGTACTCTTCCTTTTATAGTCTCAAGTCTAAATAACTGCTTGCTCCACTCCTGCATTTTCTCTAACTATCTCAGCATGTAGCCGTTATTCCTACGTTTCTCTCCACCATCTGCTATTCTACTCCAACTGATTAGGTAGTGCTCTTCATTTGTAGTGATTATATTTTTTACTCTTTTTTCTTAATCATTTGAGACTTTTCTTCATGAATATAGGTATCAAAAATTTTATAGATCTTGGATTTTAATAGGCTTATACCTCAATCCAATGAACCTACAAAAATATGGTGCAAACACCTATATATTTATTTCCCTTTCTTCTTTCTTATTTTCTTCTCTTTGTAAATCTCTAGTGTGCTATCTTTCTCTATACTGATAAATTTTATAGATCTTGGATTTTAATGGATTTAGACCTCAACCCAATGAGTCTACAAAAATCTTGTGTAAATACCTAAATATTTATTTCCCTCTCTTCTTACTTATCTTTTTCTCTCTGTAAATATCGGATGAATTTCACCCACGGTTTTTAAATTATATAACTTGTAACAACTCAACACCTGAAAGATTATTTATAACATAAAGGTACATCAATTATCTAACTCGTAACAACTCGGTACTTGAAAGATTATTTGTAACACAAAGGCACCTCATTTTTATTTTGTAACACAAAAGTATCTCAAATTTTATTTTGTAACTAAATAGTACTTTCATATTTGAATGTTAGTCTCCCTAATATAAGTGTGATATAAAATATTCATATCAAAAAAATTTTGATAAAAATAAAATTTGATGTAATATTTATATCAGATAAATTTCAATTTTACTGACTGCGTATTAAAACTAATTTTATTTTTATTAAAATTTATCTGGATATTTCATGTTATACTTCTATTAAAGAAACTAAAGGGTGTTTGAGAGTGCTGTTAAGTGTTTCAAAAACAGGTTTTGAATTTTTTTTTATTTAATTGACTTTTTTTTTTAATTTTTTTGAATTATTTTTTTTAAATATACTTCTGGAAAAAAATATTTATTTATCTGTATTTACCAAAAATAATTTTCAAAACTCAAAAAAGTTAAAAATACAAAAATTTTTTTCGGAAAAATGTTTTTTTCCAAATACAATACTAAATAAATTATAATAGTTGAAGACATAAGTACTATTTAGTTACAAAATAAAATTTGAGGCTCTTTTGTGTTATGAATAATTTTTAAGGTACTAAATTGTTACAATTTATATAATTGAGATATTTTTGTATTACAAATAATTTTTAGATACCGAATTGTTACTAATTAAATAATTGAGATATATTTATATTACAAATAATTTTTCGGATACTGAATTGTTACGAATTCTATAATTAGAGGATAATAAGTGAAATTCACCCGTAAATATCAGGTGCGCTCTCTTTCTCCCAGCTGATAAATTAAGAAAAGGAAATTTTTTGTCAAACTAGAGCCAATATTTGACTTTGACTTCTGTTTACCGCTATCCCAATTTGACAAGAAAATTTCCCATAAATTAAACCTGCGTGCCTGCAAATCCAGTGCAGTCTCTTTCTTTCTTCCTATTCTGTTTCTGTTGCGCAGCTTTCAAGTTTCAATAAAAAAACATGGTCACTTTCTTATTCAGCATTCCCTCTTTATCCATATTAATATCATACCTTGTCTCCTTTGTCCTTCTTTTCCTCTTTCTTGAACAGATCTCTTACCTGATAAAGAAGCGCGGTGTACCTGGTCCTGCTGTCGTTGTACCCTTTCTTGGTAATGCAATCTCTTTAGTTAAGGACCCAACTAAATTCTGGGATGAGCAGTCGGCTCTCTCTTCTGCTTTTGGCTTCTCTGCTAATTATATAATTGGAAAGTTTATTGTCTTTATTCGCGATACTGAGCTTTCTCACCTCATTTTCGCTAACGTAAGGCCTGATGCTTTCATGCTCGTTGGGCATCCTTTTGGTAAGAAATTGTTTGGAGAGCATAATTTGATTTATATGTTTGGGCAAGATCATAAAGATCTGCGGCGCCGAATCGCCCCCAATTTCACACCTAGAGCTCTCTCCACTTACTCCAATCTTCAGCAGATTATCATTCTCAAGCATTTGAAGAAATGGGAAAAATTGGCCCTGGAGAATCCTATTCACCCAATTTCTTTGCGTCTCTTGGTTCGTGATATGAATCTTGAAACTTCTCAGACTGTAATAGTTGGCCCTTACTTGGCGCCTGAAGCTCGAGAGAGATTCAAGTTTGACTATAATTTATTCAATGTCGGCACTATGACACTCCCTATTGACCTCCCTGGTTTCGCGTTTCGAAACGCTAGGCTCGCTGTTGACCGCCTTGCTCACACCCTAGCTGGTTGTACCAAGCAGAGCAAAACCAGAATGGCGAAAGAGGAGCCGGCTTGCTTGGTCGATTTCTGGATGGAAGAAACAATCAAGGAAATCTCCGCCGCCAAAGAAGCTGGAGAACCTGCTCCGCCTCACACCAGAGACGAAGAAATCGGCGGTTACCTATTCGATTTTCTATTTGCTGCTCAGGATGCTTCCACCTCTTCGCTTTTATGGGCGGTCGCGCTACTCGACTCTCACCCCGAAGTTCTATCGAAAGTTCGAGAGGAAGTTTTGAGCATCTGGTCGCCGGAATCCGATAATCTAATTTCAACTGATCAGGTTAGGGAAATGAAGTACACACAGGCGGTGGCGCGTGAAGTTATTAGGTACCGCCCGCCGGCGACATTGGTGCCGCACATCGCCGTGAAGGACTTTCCGTTGACGGATTCATACACGATTCCCAAGGGAACTATAGTGTTCCCATCGGTCTACGAGAGTTCGTTCCAAGGATTCACTGAACCGGGACGGTTCGACCCGGACCGGTTCTCGGAGAAGCGGAAAGAGGATCAGGTGTGCAAGAGGAACTTCTTGGCATTTGGGGCCGGGGCCCACCAATGTGTGGGCCAGAGGTACGCATTGAATTATCTGGTGTTGTTTATCGCACTGTTCTCTACATCAATTGATTTCAAACGGAACAAAATGGACGGCTGTGATGATATTGTCTATAATCCAACGATCTGTCCTAAAGATGGGTGCTCGGTTTTCCTCTCTAGACGGTGCACAAGATTCCCAAACCTTTCTTTGGAATGACAAAACTGCCCTCAAATGGGCAACCTGCAAACAGATGTTGGCTGGTTTGTTTATTTTTGCAATATTGATTAGCAAAATTCATAAATTCATTTATAAATTAAGCCAATAATACTCATATAAATATAATTATACTCTGTAAAAATTATTTTTATTATTGGCTTGATGTAAATGAATATATGGATCAAAATTTAGAAAGTAATTGTGATGGACGGTTAGGATTCTTTTGATTGATGGTGTGTAAGAATTCAGATGAAAAAAATAGAGTGATAGTGTGTGGAGATGGCTCGTTGATCGGTGGAAAATTGGTTTGGAGTGTTAGGTTGGCATCTAAATAAAATTGCTTTTTTTTTTTGTGAATTGGGTATATAATTTCTATTTTTTAATAATAGTAATTATTATTTTAATTTAATTATTCAGTATCATATAATTCAGAAGTTGTAAATTAATACTTTATGCGTCCAGAAAAAATAAATTTATTTTTTATTTTTATCTATCCAAAATTATATATCATTTTCTTTTTTTAGTGTAGTTATTATATTTGATTATAATTTTACATTTGTTCATATATTCCACTATTATTATATTTATCACTTATATCAATAAAAAATTATTTTTTTTAACTATTATTTTAAATCAGTCTTAAAATTTATTAGTATTTATAAAAATATTCTGAAATATTAATTTGAGTTATATTTTCAAGATAATAATCAATTTGAGGGTATTTTTGAAAAATATTAAATAAAAATTATTAATTTAATTAAACTAACTAATTTTTTTAATATATGCACAAAATTAAACTAAATTTATCTTTTCTGAACTAATAGAATATAAATTAGTATCGAACTGGTTCAAATTTATTATTATTATTATTATTATTATTATTAGGTTTAAAAAGAAAATGAAGATTTCCATGTTTAAAGATTCCAAAAAGTTTAAATTATTAACGTGGTACTTGAGAAAGATAGGCTGTAGAAGAAAACAATGCTATGTGGCAAATGTCTGTGTGAAGGAGTTGACCTTGTTTTCTCAATTAGAGCAATTCCAAATTCCAATAGTCACTTCATCTCACATTTCACTTATATTTAAAAATTTTATATTATTCTAAGTGTTTTATAAAATTAAACTTTTTACTTATAAATAGCCTCTTTATTTTACATTTCATTAAAAATTTTATATTATCCAAGAGTTCTATAAATTCAAATTTTTTACTTATAACGGTTAAATGTGTAAATTACTTTCTAAATTATATTTTATAGAACGAGTCAGTCCTTTAATTTTAATTCAGCACAAATAAACTTTCAAATTTTAAATTCGGTATAATTAAACTCTTTATATATTAGATACTTTAAACTAGAACAGTGAGTCAATTTAGTCTGGCAAGAAGTGATTCGTTCCATATGATATAATTTATAGGCTAATTTGTATTTAATAATTAATTAAATATTTAATTATATAAATATATATAAAATATAATTTTTTTAAATGAAAAAAATAATACGAGATATGTTTATTGATCTTGTACATTAATGATGGTATTCAATAATTTATATTTAATTTTTATTATATATAAAATAAATTATATTTTATGAAAATACTGTTTAGATTTATCCACACTGATTTTTGCACCTTTGCATTTAAGAGAGGTGAATGCTCTTACCAATTCCCATTGATCAAATTGGAGCGACGAAGTCGTATTTGTGGTCAATTCTTGTCTAAAAAAGGCCAAATGCGTGGGCCACGTGTATAAACCTGGTAGAAGAAGTTCTGTCCGTGGTCAGCCTAAAGAACGCCACCTCAGTCATTGTCCTGTCACAAATCTGATTAAAAAGGGTAGTTGAAGATTAAAAACTCCCAAAAACAGTTAGAGAAGATTCCATCTTTCCCGCCTGTTTTCCTTCCGCTTTTATAATCAAGTGCCCATTGAATATCTAAATACTAATCAAAGGCGTTTCATACAATTATAAAAATTCAGAAATAAAAGCATTCACAGTAATAGTTTGACTTCATTTTTAACAATATTTTAAATTTGAATCCTCCCTCTTTCATTTATATTAAAAAAAAAAAAAGTTAATCTCTAAAGACTCTAACTTTTAAAATTAATGTTAAAATTTTCTACTTTCCGCAATAATATATATATATATATAATATTTTTTTTTATTTTAAACAATAATTTATATTTTTTTATTTTTTTATCTTATATATTTTCAATACTCTTTTTGTATTTACTTTTTTCCTTGAATAAAATTTATGACTCCGCATGGTATGTAATGTTGGTGCTGCTGATATGTGTTTTTATTAAGAGTCAAACTGAACATGCACTTAATCGGATTTTATGGTCTAGCCGCTGCTTTTGATATTGGTTGAGAAATTTTCATGTGAATGCTACTATTTTTGCATAAAAGTAGCACACTCCTCTCTTGATTAGTTCAATAAGACTAATTTTATTTGTATTGAATAAAATTCCTAAAATTTTAAAATAGTTGAATTCATATAATTTAAATTCGAAATATCTATGTTGGAAAAGTTATATACTAACTTATCTACATACGATTGAGTGATTGATTTAACACTTCTATATGAAAGGAAATAATAATAATAATATACAGCCAATTTGATTGAGACAGCTAGATAATGACACCCTAATAAAATTCTTTCTACGTACTAAATGAAGATAATGACACCCTAATAAAATAATAATCATCAAGCAATTAGATATTAATTCTGCTCATATAGGATATGATTTCAAAGGCGACAAATTATTTTTTATGAGTTTTAAAATAGCTGTATATTTAGAGTTTAAATTTAAAATATTTGATTAAACTAAAAAAGACCAACACCATCTCATTTGTATTTTCATATATTTTCTCATACGAATTTAATATTCTGAAAAGTTATATAGAAATATTTTAATTAGTCCTCCTTTGTTGATTGTTTAAATATTTGCATGTGGATTTCTCAATCCAATTTGACTTCAATCTCTTTCATATTAATTCCCACATTAAAATAGTTTATTGGTATATACCCAAAAAAAAATAGTTTATTGGTATTCAAAAGTTATTACTCCTTCTGTTTTATATTAATTGTTATTTTTGAAAGAATATAAAATTCTATTTATCTGTTAATTTTTTATAATTAAAGAAATTTAATTTTTTTTTCTAATTGTCTTTAATGTTATATTGAATTTCAAAATCATTTATTATAAACTTATATTAAACAACTATATACTTTCTTATTTTTTATCTTTTCCAATGATTCTTAACTATTATTTTCTTCTAAATTTAAGATTAATTAATAATTTCTTAATCCTAGTAAAATTACCAAAAATAATAGTTAATTTGGAATGGAATGAGTAAAACACATCAGAATTATAATGAAAATTACTCATTTTGTGAGTGCAAGTAATCATTTCAAAAACTTTGATTGGATTTTTCCTCTGAATTTTGCTAGATTGTAAGAACTTTTGATGATATAGAAATTAAAATTTCTTACATTAAAAACAAAAGTTAACTTATTTTTATGAGATGGATATAATTGTTATTTTTCATACATTAATATTGGGAAATTGAGGAGTGATGTTGTTAATATAGGACCCAAAACCATAATAAATTAAAAAGATTAACAGTTGAAACTTGTAAGGGATATTTGGGTGGGCCAAAGTAAGGTCCTGAAACATGCATGCGCGCCACCTGTTTTGACAAAGCTACAGTACTTAGAACAATGTTTGTTTTTCGAGAAAATGTTTATTTCAATATTTTTTTTCCAACTTTTTATCGATAAAAGTATAAATGCTTTATATAAATTAAGATAAAAATATTAAAACAAGTAATATTTCTTTTATTTTCTATTGCTTTATTGGAAGTTCATCGTTCTCACCAATGTAAGAAGCATCACTCTATCTCAAGTCATGTCATTCGTTTTTCTCTTGTAAAAATTACAAAAAAAAAAAAAAAAAATTTACAGCCAATGAAAAATTAGATAAATATTATATTTTTCAACATTTTCCAATATTTAGAGCATCTTCAATTGACTTTTTATTTGAATTATATTTTTTTATTTTAAATAGTAATTCTTTAAAATGGTCTCTAATTAACTTTCTATTTTTAAAATTTAAAAAATAAAATGAGTTTGACTTTCTATATCTAAAGAGTTAAACTTCACTTTCTATTTCAATTAAAATAAATGTATATCAATTTTTTTATCTATATTCTTTTTTTATTGATGTATTTCTTTAAAATATTTTTATCTTTATTCATAATAAAAAATCATTTATTTTTTAATAAATATTAATTTGTATAGGATAAAATAAAATTTAAAGAGTTTATTCTACTTGTAAATAAAAATTTTATTATCGATATTTTAATTAGTCCTCCTTTGTTGATTGTTTAAATATTTGCATGTGGATTTCTCAATCCAATTTGATTTCAATCTCTTTCATATTAATTCCCACATTAAAATAGTTTATTGGTATGTACCAAAAACAAATAGTTTGTTGGTATTCAAACTTATTACTCCTTCCGTTTTATATTAATTGTTATTTTTGAAAGAATATAAAATTCTATCTATCTGTCAATTTTTTATAATTAAAGAAATTTAATTTTTTTCCAATTTTGTCTTTAATATTATATTGAATTTTAAAATCATTTATTATAGACTTATATTAAACAACTATATACTTTCTTATTTTTTATCTTTTCCAATGAGTCAATTTTTGTCTTTTGATTGCCTGGCAATTTCGTTGGGGAAAAGAAAAGTAAATGAAAATCTTGAATTTCCAAAAACTGTTTCTCACTTTTGAGGCATTATAGAAGTTTAAGCACACAAATTCAATGTTTTCCCTTTGTTGAAGTTCTAAAGGAACATATATATAGAGATCTATTTAAGAACTCAATTAAATGTTTGTTATGCATAGTTTTATTTTTAGAGAAATGTTATTTGTCCAAAATTGTATAAAATATTTGTATTATATTCATCTATTTACCTATCTTATTCAATCTGCATTAAATATATAAATATTTTATGCAAGTTGAGTTGAATTGGGACAAAAAAAAAATTTAATATCTCATAATTGGATTGTCAAACAAGAATTTTACGTCATGTTTGGTATATAAAAAAAAGAAAAGAAAATGAAATTATATTTTTAAATTGTTAGTTTGGAATTTCAATATTTCTCTTTCATGTATGTCATGCATTAGGAATTAGAATTATAATTTTTTTTAGTTTGGCATGATTCCACAGACGAGAGGAATAGAATTCAAATATTTATTAATTTCATTGAACTCTAATTCTTAAATGGTAGATCTAATTAGAACAAGGTACACCCGAATAAAAATCTCCTGAAAAATGAAAAGTTTGGAGAATTATGGATAAACTCGATAATTACAAAGAGAATAAATATTTTATTTTAATATTAAAATATTTTTTTTATTTTTATTATTTAAATTAATTAGTTAATTATATTTTTTTTAAATAAAAAATATTTTTTGCTTAAGATAAATGTAATATTTTTATTTTTTTATTTTTAAAAATTATTGATTAAATTAAAATATAAATAATTATTATATAAATATAAAGAATATTATCGGGGTGGGTTTGGGGAAGAGTACTACGGGGACGGATCTAATTGTTATTTCTAGCAGTCGTGAGAGGTAGAATCCTAGAGTAATAAATAATGAAAATATCTTATGTTGATACACACAACTTTAAATGTTTTATTTAGAAAAATAGAAAATGAATTTCCAATATCATAAAAAATTAAAGAATAAAAATACTAGAATAATAAATAATGCAAATTCTATACCATATAAAATAAATTATCAACACTAAATTTGGAATGAAAATTCCATTATATTCTAAAAATTTGCAAGGTCCTTAATGTTGCAACTAATTTAGAAATTCTCAAGATATACCAAAAGTATTTATAAAATATACTCAAGGTATTTCGAAAGATATATCAAACTTTTTGTTTGAGAATTGTGTGATGTTTTTAATTTTAATTGGATTCTATTCTTCTTCTTCTTTTTTTAATGATTAATTTTTCTTGTTCTATTTTTCTTCCTTTATTGGTGAAAGTTGAATCAAGATATGCCTAAAATATACCGAAAGTATCCCAAAAAATATTATCTGGACATATTTTAGGGTGATTTTGAGATTTATATATTATTGAAATTTTAGAAAGTTGTTTTCGATAAGAAAAAAATAGTCGTTTTTTAGTATTTTTGTAAAATTCTCAAGGATATATATGGACCAAATACATAATGATACAATGATAACGTATGAAACTACAGAAAGTCAATATTATGGTAAGTTCGGTATATATTTGGAATATGTTAGTTTAGGAATTACATATGAATACTCCGAGTATACTTTGGAAATAATTTAGGTATACTTTAGCTATTTTCAACAAAAAAAAAAAAACAAAGAAGAATAAGAAAAAGAATTAATTGATTCACTAATTTACCATTCTTTACAAGTTGTTAAAATAATTATACTGCCTGAAATATGCCAGATCTCTCTATTTTTCTTTTGTCTTGAGACGAAATTGTTAATACATTACAAGTATGCTTCACATTGCAGTAAATATATTTCTTAGTGACATTTCAACAAATATATTACCGATAATTGAATACCACCACAATTACTGAATATATCTATGTAATTTTGCTTTGATTCTATTCAGTGTGTTTGATAATAAATAAAAAAAGCAACAGTTGTGGCTCAAAATTTGACCTATGCAAAAACCGAAAGTGACAATAATGGCAGCAAAACTACCGGTAGCAGAAGAAGAGAAAGCGATAACATCATATATACTTTCAATATTTGGAATTATTGACTGAGGATGAATCTTACCATCCGATACAAGTTGATTAACAGAAATTTCATCATCATAAGCAATTCCAATTTGGTTAACACACTTACAACAAAAAGAAGTTTTGTTTTCCTGATTATCAAACACCATGAGTTCTTATAAAAGTAAGGAATGCATTGAAGGAGAGCTGAGTTGGATAGAAAAATCAGTGTAAATAAAAATAGAGTTAGTAAAGATGAAAAAAGAAAAAATTGAAAGTAATTTTATAAATAAAATATAAATAAAGGTAATAGATGAAATTTCTTATGTATCCTTACCTATCGAGTTTCTTCTTCATATATAAGGAAATTAATTAACAAAAATAAGGAAAATAATTGATTTACGCAGTCTAACTCTAATCTTATTAACAAACACTACATTCATTACTAATAAATTTTACCTTAGCAATACTGATATGATAGAATAAAATTGTGGGATCTTGAATTTAAATTTTCAGTCAAATTTTTTGTAAAAAAGAATAAATACTATTGCTCTTAGTCGACTATTTGTTTTACTTTTTATTCTTTTTCTTTAATTTTGTCTAAGTTTTAATAAAAATAATAATAATACATCAAAAAACAAACAAGAACAAGATTAGGATGGAACTGCATGGAAATTGAAGAGGGGCTCCATAATGAGCCAAAAACAAGCCCAACCCAAATCACATGGATTGCCTCTAGCATGGGCCCAACATTATGGACTTTTAATTTTCCATTTCCTTTTATCAAAATCACCTCCCCACAACAAAATTCCATATTTTTATGTGATAATATTCATAGAAAATATGCAACATGCACCTAAAATATTAACAGGTTCTTCAAAGTTTTTTATTTAGACAAGGCCTATGATTACCATATAAAATAATATTTTTTATTTTTATATACATGTTACTGATTCAAACATTGTTTTTTTTATATAATATTTTTGTTATTAATTTAATTAATAAATGAATTTATAAATTCGGTGTAGGCAAGTATTATCTAGGTTTTTATGTTGTTATCAAATTCTAATACTGTTTACCTTTCAAGGAAAACAAATTACCGAATAAAAATAAAATTTTAAAGTTATAGATATATATAGGGAGAGAAAAATATAATTGTTTGGATTTGGACACAAAATTTCCAATTCTGTAAATAATATTCAAATTCTATCCCTGATTTCAAAATTTTCCAAAAATTTGATATTCTACACTTTCTTTCCATTTTTAATATGTCGTTTTTCTACTTTAATACTCTACACAAAAGGTGTATGCTACACATCACGAGGGTGATGCCTTTTTGTCCCAACCCAGAGTTTCGGGAGCATGCTAGTACCTCACGTGCGTAATGCCTATTCTATGCTCCCCAGTGCCTTACGATCAGGCTGTGTCTCACAAGAGTAATGCCATTACTTATATCGTATTATATGTGTTCTATATGTATGTTATCCAATAGTTATATGATACTTTATGTATACTATCTTATTGTTATATGATACTGTGCGCTATAACTGCTTCAGTTCCAGCCCAGTACCTCACATGCGAGATGCCTATTCCACCCTGCTCAGTGCCTCACGATCGCACTAGCACCTCACAAATATGATGTCATTATTTATATATGTATTATATGTATATTATATGTACACTATCTAATAGTTATATGATATACTATATGTATACTAGCTCGTAGTTATATGATATTGTGTGCTGTAACCGCTTTAGTACTAGCCCAATATCTCAGGAGCACACTAGAGTTTCACGTGCGTGATGCCGCCTGATCGCGCTAGCGTCTCACAATTGTGCTTTCTTCCTAAAAATCAAAGATAACAAATTTTTGGGAAAAAAATAATATAAAGTTGAGAAGATTTATGTAAATAAAAAAATAAAAATCACAATTTTGGGAACATTTTTTATAGCACTGTTTGCGGTAAAAAAAATATTTTTTTCTGATTATTTGGGCTAAACCAAGCCCAATAATATTTTAAACCGCAAGAAATGTGTTTTCTAACATCTAGTCTAAAAAGTGGGCTCATAAGCATTATTATTGGGCCACAAAGATAAACTTATAAGATTAAAATTGGAGGAATTTACGCGCATAACCCATTTTTTAAAGTTTCTTTTAATTTTCCCGTTATCACCCATGTGTTTTCATTCTAATTTTCTTTCTTTTCATTTTTACTAATTTTTTTTAAATATTGGATTTTACTGTATATTTAATATATTTTTCATATAATTAAAGACAGAAAATGGTCATATTTCATATGTTAAATATGAATTTAACAATTTCATTAACTTATATAGCCACCAATTATCATTATGTATATATTTATTTATTTTTAATTACTGTTTAATTGATATAATTAGTCAAAAAATATGTAAAATTGTATTTAATTCATTTATCAAAATAAATATTGAGCAAACCTTAATTACAAAAAAATGTAAACTTGTATTTAATTAACTTAATTAAGGTTATTTACTTTGAATAAATTTTTAGTAAACTTTGGAATAAACTTTGGTAAATTTCAGGTAAATATTTGGTAAATTTTAGATAAATCTCGAGTAATTTTTTAAGTAAACCTTATTCAACTTTAACTTTCATTAATTTTATTGTAAAGATTGAATAAATCTTCGATATAATTTAGTGAAACCTTAAGTAAATTTTTGACAACCCTTTTGCTGCTTCAATTTTCATTAATTTTTGTGGTAAATCTCGAGTAAATCTTATATAATTTCAATTTTCATTAACATTAGATATAACTTGAGTAAACTTAAATAAATTTTTGATAATCTTTTTGTAACTTCAATTTTCTCTAATTTTATGGTAAATCTTTAGTGATTATTGAGTTTAATTAAAGTTAAAATTAAACAAAATTTACTAAATTATGGATATAACTTGAGTAAACTTTAAGTAAATTTTTAATAAATTTTTTATAACTTCAATTTTTATTAATTTTGTGTTAAATTTTTGGTAAACTTTAATTATTGACATTTTTCTAATAATTTTAGGCGCATCCTTATTTTTGAAAAAAATTTTGATGCGCCCACTATTTTTGAAATTTTTATAAAATTTCCTTTAAATTGAAATTCGTATGTAGATTGTTATGTTTAAAGGATTTCTTTATTTTTTTTCCTTGCAGAAATCAAAATTTTTGGTGAGCATATCATTTAAATAATGAGAAATAAAAAATTAAGGATTGCAAATGCAAACTTCAAAACTCAAAATCATTGAAGCAATTATTCACTAAAAGAAGATTTTGCACGAAAAACCTTGTTAACCAAAATGTTAACTCAAATAGGTTAAGTGCTACA
>CATIWF010036605.1:0-17386 GCA_949630135.1 Balakata baccata
TGTATATGTATAAATTACTAAATATGCAATGATGTGTAAATGTGTATTTGGCTTTAACTTTTCTAACTGAAATAATTGAACATAATGTCTGAATTGTTAACATATGTGATGCTTAGTTGTCAAATGTTGCAAAGTGATAATATTATACGATCCAAAAAAAAAATTATCCCTCATTATAAACAGGACTATGTCTTATGTTATGCAATATATGATACTATGATATAAGTATAAGTGATATTCAGAGGTATAAGGTGTTACATTTTGTATCTCTCTACTTCTAAGCTCATGACCTCAATGAGATTGCCATCATTATCATCATCACAAGAATGTAAATCATGAGAGTGAGAATTAGAAGTTACCTTAATGGAGTAGTCCTCCAAAGCCATGAAGCATAATTTTGCTACATCTCTTTGGCTCCCCTCATCATGACTTGATATATGATCAACCCATGTAGCTTTGTGGCCTTTGTCTCTACTATCCTTGTGAAACTTGTCCTTGTACTTCTTGAGCCTATGATTGATATGCCTTTTTTTTACCCATATTCATAACACTTTATCTCTTCATTGTTCTTCTTGAAGTTGGATGAGGAGCCTCTTAACTTTGAGGCTCTTTACTTGTAATTCTTGATAGTCCCACACTTATTAATTATCATCTTCTTCATCTTTCTAGATAGCATGACTATCTCCTCATCCTCATCCTTATCCTCTTCCTCACTTACTTCATCATCACTAATGAGGTCTAAGTCTTGAGCCTTGGAGGAGGTGGTGCTTGCCTTGAGTGCAAGAGGCTTCTTCTTCTTTTTCTCCTTTTCCATTTTAAGCTCCCTGTCCCTAGCTATGGCCATCGCATGAGTAAGAAGCTTACCAATGAGCACATCGGTGGGAATAGTGCTCATGTCCTCATTGGCTTCTTCAATACTCGCTACCCTTGAACCATAATCTTTTATAGGAAGATTGCTCAAGATCTTGTTGTTGACATCTTTAAGGCATGTATGTTTTCCATACATCTTCATACCATTGATGAAGGTAAAGAGGCAGTTGGTCATGTCGATGATGGACTCATTATACTTCATCTTAAAGAGCTCATACATGTTTTATTAGGAATTGAATCTTCGTTGAATGGGCTTGCTTTGTGCCTTCATGGTAGTTTTCCAAAGTCTTCCACATACTATGAGCAGTTACACAATGTTAAACTCTCCCACACTCTTTAAAAGAAAGAGAGCTTGCAATGATGGTCATGACTTTCTTGTTTTTACCATTCACCCTTTTATGAGTCTCAAGCTACTCATCTCTAGGAAGAATGACTTCTTCACTTTCGACGTTCTTCTTTATTGGGGCTGTCCACTCCTTGCGAATATTATCCTATGGTTTGAGGCTTTGGAATCCTTTGTTGGCCATTTGTTAATCTTTGCTAGAGCTGATTAAGCTTGAATGCTAGACATTGCTCTGATACCAAATGTTGCCTAAACAATCACTAAGAAAGAGGGGATGAATTAGTGGAAAATTAAAAATTTTGGCAATTAAGAAAATTAAGGAAGTAAAGGAAGATATGAGACACGAATTTTATAGAGGTCTGGGTGTTAACAAACTCTGCTCCTCTCCTCAATCGCAATTGAGTGTTCATTAATCTAATCTCTTAGATTACACTTGAGAGTTTTACTAGCTGACTCACAACTAGGTGTTTTCCTAAAGGCCCACATTCAACCCAAATTTTCATGTTTTAATAGATGACACAATAACCAATTCCTTGTACTCTGGCTCACACACAACCCAAATACAGGATTAAATGATTGAAATATTGAGAAAATAAATTACAGGAGTTTTGGCACTTAAAAAGTAGTCGGTTATCATAAATGGCTTTTTGGTAGGGTATTTGTATTGATTACCCGCCAATTAGCCATCACAAATTGGTGTCATAACTTTCCCTAGCGTTCTCTTACAAGTGCATTTAATGTTGTCTAAAAAGGCAGTGTTTTGATTGTGACATATGGTCACCCGGTCGGGTAGAGATGGCTTGATAGCTCTAACGGCTAGTTCTTAGTCAAATATCTTGGTCGGGAGGCGACTGTCTTGGGTGGGACATTCCCTTGGAAAGGTTGACTTGTAGCTTTGACATCTAAAAATTGAGAACTTTCCAGCCACAACACTCATCCCAGTCAGGATGTTGTGTGGTCAAACAAGTCATTTTGACTTTTGTGATGACGTGACACTTCCTGATTGAGGCGCCTTCCAATAGTTACAACTTTTCAAATCTCCTGGGTGTGACTCCTAGTGTCCTAAATGGGATTGCACTTATCCTGATTGAGGCAATTCTTTGTGTTGGGTGAGATTGGCTACGGCAACTCAAGGGCCATTTGTCACAGACGTGAGGCCTTGTTCTCGGAACATGATCCCATATGGGAAATATGTGTCCTAAGGGAGACTTACACGCCTTTAGCCTTTGAGTTAGTTGTTCATATAGCAAACCAATTCCAATTGACTTGAAACTTAAAACACTATCAAAAGAATACTAAACAAAGGCATTAGTAACATTTAATTTGATTGTCAAGAATAAAATAGCGATAAATCACCATAAGGTCAATAGTGAGTATGGAACTAATTAGGGTTTAAGTATAAAAATGATGTTTTTATGCTTAACATGTGAAAAGAAAGATTAAAAAAGTTCTTTAATGTGTTAGGAGATTCTAGGGAAGATAGGAACAATATCTAAGAGGGTAGTGGTGCTTGAGACAAGTTTAAAGTGTTTTGGTGAGGCTTCATGAAAAAGGTCAAATATTCATGATCATTATAAGTGCCATACATTCTGCTCTTTCACAGAAAGGTAAATAAGGTTATTCCTCTTCTAACAACTTATAAAATTTTATTTGAGAAAATGATAATACTGAAATGGCGGGATTCATTCTAATCATTTTCCTCAAATTACATTAGTTTTTTCTTTAAATAATCTCAACCTTAACCTTACATCATGCATTATTGGTTTAAGATCTTTGTGCTTATTTCTAAAATATATACCATACTCAACAAATCAAACTCAATCTCAATCAACCACAACATATGACATATTGTACTCAACATTTCACCTTTCGTTAGCATATTAAAACCTAGAATAACTGTCATACGACACTACCTCTAAAAAGGTCACAATAATACATATATCAATGTTTATCATCAATACATTTATCCTCTCCTTAGAAGGTGTCACAGTCTCATGGTACTAAGAGAAATCGATCAAAGTAGATTGGAAGGAATTGTTAGAGTCTATTTGGCTTAAACCATATATAGCCCTTCCAATTTGTCAAGTTTTCTCAGATTGGCTCCTCCATTGGTTTTTGGTCATATCTTCCTCCTAAACTTTTTTTTAGGCCATATTGTGAATTTAAAAATTGAAAAACAAATTAGCCACTATTTACTAGCGTGGCAGTCATCTCTGATTATTCACACTTCGACTTCTATATCACCAAATTATTGCTAATTGTGTCATTTTTCAAATTTTTGATATGACAATATGGTCCAAAAACATCATTCAAGGGCCAAATTGGACCAAAAACTGATCAAAAGAGCAATTTAAGAAAAATAGAAAAAATTCAAGGAGTTGGATATGGATTATGTCGATCTTTATTGAAACAATATGAATTTAACATTGAGCTTGACATCTCTTTAAGGGATTTAGAGATGACCAAGCAAAAGGCCGATGAGAAATTCATCGAGTACCTATTAAGATGGAGGAACAAAATGGCCTAAATGAAAATTAGGCCCACAAAGAAGGATCAAATTCATATGCTTGTGGATAAGGCTATTCCTATCATTTGTAATAAGTTGTAACCTTTCTGAAGCATATTCGAACTTTATGATGTCGTAATGCAATTTGAGGATATTGAGATAAACAAGGCTAAGAATTTTAAGGAGAGGAACTACAACAATAACGACTCTAACTCTAACAAGTCAATTGAGGTGAATGCCCTAAAGCAAAGAAAATTCTCAAAGTTGAACAAGCCTACATCCAAATTTCTTAAAAAAAACTCTAAGTCATTGAATTATTGAAACCACTTCGACCAAAACCTCTACCCAATCCTCTCCCACCAAACCTAAATACTTCCCATATTACCATTTTCATCGAACACCTAACTATTTTATGGATAATTGTGTATATCTAGACAAGAAATTTAATATGATGTGAGAAAACTCATTGATTTGGAGAAAAGCCAACCCAACACGAGAAGCAACCCTCTACCTAACTACCAAAATGTTCCTTTCTCTAACAATATCTTGGCAATTGGGTTCAGCTTAAGCAAAAGATTTGTATTGAACTCTTTTGTCATGGTAGGGAAGGCAATCAAAATCATTAACTTGGATGTGGAGATGGAAAACATAGTGATGGCATTAGAATATATGTTAAAGTGGTTTTCTAAAGGCAATCACCTCAAGACAATATTTGTACACATTTGTTATAATTAAGAAAAGCATGTTTATCATTTAGTGTTCATTGAGTTATGAATATGATCAATTACCTTAAATTGTATAACAAAGCTCTTAGTAATATATAACATAACATGAGAGAAATCATGACATGATCATAATAATGAGATTCGTATCTTGTATAATTGTATTTATACCTAAATCATCCCTAGTCATAATAGTAATAAGATGATATATTATTAGCACGTATAGACTAGCATACATTATGTAATGCTCACAAACTAAGGCTTAGTATAAATGAGTGCATAATTGACATATTAAGAACATTTGAAAGGTGCATTATGAATATTTGGGAGTATACATGGGGTATATGAGAGTTATATTGATAAAATTTAGCTTTAGTTTTGCATTGAGGGTTAAAATAGAATAAAAAAAATTGTGGGGTTGCAGTGTTCACGCCTGTGACATATTTGTTCATGGCCGTGAACATCGAGCAATGTGGAGATTTCTCGAATTTTTGAGGCAGTTGCTATAATACATGTGTCATGCCTGTGACATATTTGTTCATGGCCGTGACACCATCAGTATTTAAGGTGGGACATGCCATTCTTCATTTTACATCGCCATTTCACTCCTAAATACCTAAACACGGTCCCTTACACCTGGAAACATCATCCTAGCCTTTCTGTAACGCTCATACTTAATCTAGATGCATATGCATTTACATTTACATAGAAGCTTTGAATTCAATTTGAATATTTTTCAATATCATTTGCTTGAACATTTTGATTTAAATAAAATACATAATGGAGTATTGATTATTGAATGAGTATCAAGCAATTTGTGTGTGTGTATATATATTGCTATTAAAAACTAATGAAATCAAAAGATAGATGTTTGTACTAAAGTAGGACAAACTTGGAAGTATGGAATCTGTGAAGGTTAAATTTGGAATTTAGTTGGAGAACAAAACCACGGTTGAAATTAAAGTAACAAAATAAAGCACATGAGGGATGGTTTAATAAGAAGCATGAGGTAGCAAAAAGGAATAGTGAAGGAGAAGGTGTCAATCTTACATAGGAGCTATAATTGACAATAAAAAAAAGGAGTTCTATCATTAAGGGATAAAGGGGAATGAATTTTAGAGGATAAGAAGAAAAGAAAAGTGGTCTCAAGAGAGGAAAAGGAAAGTGAGATAATGTTGGAGCACACTAAGAATCAATCCATAAGAGTTCAAGAGCCAAAATCATACAAGTGATTACAAGCTGAAATTTGTAAGTCTATTCTTCGAATCATTCTTATTTTCTCTTAGGCTTTAAAGGGATTTCGGAAAAACTCCATCTACTGAATAACTTGCATAATTAAGGTTTAATTAAGTATGTAATAAGATAAAATTCGTGAAAGAAATGTCAAGTATGATTAGTTTAAAAGTATACAACGTTTGTTGGATAGTTATCAAACTTTCATGCATGGAAGTTTTGATTTTTCTTCATTATCTTGATTTACATAGTCCAAATTATTTTTTGTTTGATTATATGAAAACTTATAGATGTCCTCTAAAACTTCTTAGTTTTGACTAGAGCTTGACTCTGCTAGTTATGCCATCATATTGAAGCATACATTTTGTTGCTACAGTCACCTGTGTAGGATTGCTGTTGGAAAATCTTATGCATATTTTGCTTTTGTAATTTTTGAATATCTTGAGTTATATAAATCCAATTAGTGTAATTCTTATTTGTATAGAAACTTACAGATGTCCTCTACAAATTTTTATCGACATATAAGCTAATTAGATCATATTAGATATGAACAAGAAGTAAACATTTTATTGTGCAGTCTGCAGGGTCTGTTTGACCTTTCAATAATAAAAATTCAATAAATTAATTCCCTAGAATTCCAATTTCAATGATTCTTATTGGGAATGAAATTAAACACATTGAGGAAGCTATAATATGAATTCCATTCTCAAATGATATGTCAATTGTGTTTGAGAGCATTCCAAAGTCAGTATATTGAAGTTATTCATGTTTTAATGTAGGATGTTCACGCTTTAATGTAGGATGTTCACTTTCTTGTATTTCACAATATTGATATTTATATGTATGTTGGTACCTAAGTGGCTAACTTAGAAGGAAACTATACATTTGTGATTGATGATATATGGATGGATTTAATCTAACATTAAAAAAGAAATAGGGCATCCAAGGGAAGGAGAACAAGAAAAGAAAAACCCAGAACAACACTAGTTTGAAAATTTATAAATTCCAAGTGATAGCTAGCATATTTATATACTTGTACTTCTTTATTTTATTATTTAATCTTTATGTTGAGATTATGATATTATTAATATAGTGAAGTGAATGAAATTATAAATGTGATATGTGATTGAATTTTGAGCAGTTGTGTGAAATTATTTGAGATGTGATGGTGAGGATGAGCCGGGTAGATTTTTGTGTGAGGATTGAGTTATGAGCTGGGCGGATAATTGGCATGCCAATATTTTTGTGAGAAATCAGAAAGAAATATTATATAGTTAGTGAGAATGAGCCGGATGGAAGGTGAGAAATATACATTTGTGATAGAACCAAGAATTTTTATGGAAATGATCGACTGTGCTTAATTATTAAATGGATGTTACTGAATTGATTTATGCCTATATGATGCTAGCTTGATTGTTAATAATTTGTAAATTTATCTACAACATTATTAGAAGTTATGAAAGCAGTATGTTTGATATAATTGTGGTATATATATTAATATTATGTGGGTTTATACTTGTTTATTGATATGCTAGATACCACTTATTAAGTAGCAAACTCATTCCTTTGCATCTATTTTTCAGGAATAGACTGAAGACATTTAGAGTCCACGGTTGCATATCAGTAGGCATCCTTGGGTGGATCAGTGATGAGTTCATGTCACTAGCATTTTGGATGTGCATTACTCATGTATTTTGTACTTGTTTTTAAATGTTGTTTTTCTTTTGTAAGATATCGAACATACTACTATGTGTTATGTATATATTCAAGGGCACTTCATTGTGTAACTTACAAATAATGTATATAAATAGTTAGTTCTTATATGTGTGATATAGATACTTTGTGTATCATATATGTCTTTATGGATGTGATATTTGGGGTGCTACATTCTCCCATGAATTCACATGCCCTCAAACACCAAAATCAAGATTTAAAACCAAAATTTGAGTGAATATTGAGAGATTTGGCAAGTGAAGAGTGAAGAGTGAGGTTTGAAAGAAAGAAGTTGAGCATGGAAGAACTTGAGTGTTCTTGCATATCAACTTGGTTTTCAACCTTCAAGAGGTAAAAAAACATGTTTTCTCCATCTCCTTGCTATGATTTTAAGGGTTGGTTGTGTGGTTGGTTGATTTGGAAGAAGAATCACATGAGTTGGGGTTGTATAAGGAAAGTTGATGAGTTTTATTGATTAGGTGAATTCTTTGAGGTTAGAGTGGGCAAGAAACCATATTATTGAGATAGAATCATGCATAAAAGACTTAGCTTGGGAAGTTGGGGTTATGTTTTACAATTATGTAATCATGTCATAGACTTGGAAATTGATGTATGGCTATGATTTTATGGGTTGATTGTGTGGTTGGTTGATTTGGAAGAAAAACCACATGAGTTGGGGTTGTATAAGGAAAGTTGATGAGTTTTATTGATTAGGTGAGTTCTTTGAGGGTAGAGTGGGCAAGAAACCATATTATTGAGATAGAATCATGCATAAAAGACTTAGCTTGGGAAGTTGGGATTAGGTTTTACAATTATATAATCATGTCTTATACTTGGAAATTGATATATGGTTATGTTATTATAGGAAACAAGGTTGAAGGAGGAGAAAACATCCAAAAGAAGTAGAAAAACTTCAAGACCTAGGATTTTGGAAAGATCCGTTGAGATATGTATATATATGTATTTTAGTTTACCCTTATTGCATGCTTGTGTGTGTTGGTTGAATAATTTGTGTGACATGGCCCACTTGTGAGCAATAAATGATATGTTAAGTTATTTAAATGTTCAATGAAGTGTCAAAGATGTGGTAACATGTTAAAGAGTATTAATGAGTATAAATTGGTAGGTTGGCGTGTAATTAATGCTCTATGGCATGTTAATGCACATAAAACCAAGCCCGTGACAACATGCAAGGGGTAGTTAAGACTCATTGAAGATGATATGTATATATATGAGTTTATTGTCTTAACAAAGGATGAAACTTGAAGCTTGTGTGAAATTTGTGAGTTTGGCACTTAGATGTCGTAATAATTGCCTTAAAGAATATGGTTATGAATAAGATAAACTAAGTATGTGACACTTGAATTAAGTTTGTACAAATGGCAAGGAATGCATGTTTGACTTGCAGTAAGTAGGTGTAATGGTTGCTTGACATGTTTGTGAATTTGAAATGTCAATAAATGCAGTAAGTTATTATAAACATGTATTGGCCTTGAGTATATGAATTTAATATGCATGAAAGAAAGTTTGAGAAAAAGTGGACAATCCCTTTCAGAATCAATGTCACAATCAAGCCAAAACTGTCATGACCATGAATCTTAAAACAGAACCTTTCACAACCAGGCTTTACCACTATGCCAAAGTGTCATGACTGTGAAAGCATTGTTAATAGCAAAAGTCAAATTGGTTTAATGATGTGTAAACATGATTATAACATACCAATCTCTTTCTTATGCTTATGTATGATGAAATATCATATAAATACATGATTTTAAGCTTGTATATACTTTGAGAACACAAATATAAAGTATACAAATTGATTATGGAATTGAGTTAATGTATGATGGAATATCATATGCTCATTTCTCAACATGTAGACTAACTTAGAATAGATGGTGCACCATTAAGGGAATTACGATATTGACCTAGATATGATTGTTAAGGACAGGGTGGTTAAAGCTCTGGGAGCGCTTAGCCTATTTATACATAGTTGATGCTATTGTTATACTCAGTCATGACACCCTATATATGTATAGTCCGGGAATGAGATTTTAGCTAATTAATTCAAAGTGGAACATGAAAATTAATTAAATGATAAGAGGAACAAGTTAAACGTTAAGAGGAACAAGTTAAACGTGAATTTGTTTATGTGAGTTTGACATGGCATGAGCTATGAGTTCTTAATATGGTAAGTTAAATTAATAATTGGGTTATATTTTACCATTGAATTTAATGATATTGCATGTTGGCATGCTTATTTTTTATGACATGTATGGATTATGATAACTTATATCATGAAATATATATCATGCATTTGTGTGACTATGTGTGAGAACTTTAATACTTATATATACCACTAAGTTAAAAATGGCTTATCGTGTCAGTTTCTTGCACGTAGGTTCTGAAGTTGGTAAATTGTAGATAAAATATTTCAAGTTAATAAAGAGAAAAGTATAAGCCCATATTAGAGGAGACACAGATAACCTAGCTTGTGGGTTGGTTATCTCATTCTTTTGGTTTTTTATTTCAACCATGCATATGAGTTTAGATAATATGTTTTGTATATGTATTAGGAACATATTTGATAATTTTGATATATGTGGGAAATATGAGACTTATATGCCCCAAGTCAATTGCCATGATAATTATAATCAAGTATTGTGTATGTGCATGATATGGTTATGTGTGAATGTAATTGAAAAAGGCACGTCCAATCCACTACAAGTTATGAATGGAAGTAATTAAAACGAAAAATGTTTTAGTTTCAAATAGGTTTACTTAGCCAGTCATGTGACATTTTATATATATAATGAGATTATTCTTATTATATAGGTGGAGCGTCATATTTGTTAATATTAGAGCCTGGTTTAGACATTTCTAGGCCTAAATGGGAAAAGGATTTACTATGCATAGATACATATGTCTCATATAACTCTGATATGACTACTTCTCTATCAACTTGTAGGATTATAGGAAGATGTCATCAAAAGAACGAGATATGACTAAGAGCACTAGTTCTTCTAACACTGAGGCTCCTCATCAACCTAGTGCAGTGAGTATATAGGGGCATAGTGCTGCTCCTCACCTATCACAGTAAATAGCAAGACAAACTGAATTACTGGACCATGTCTCTGGTGGAAAAAACCATTAAAATCAGAAAACAGAGATGCATGTCAGTATAGTGAACAAAGTTGATGAGTGCAAGTGCATCACAATTCTTTAAGCAAAGTTTTGGGTGTCGATAAAAGTCTAGTCCTTTGTTGAAAAATTGCAAGTATTATTATTTCTTAGAAAATTAGCTACCCAATCTATTCACCCCTGTTTCAACATATAAAACCCACTTCAAAGAAATTGAGAAGGAAACTTAAAATTCAAAAGTAAGAGTCATTATTTCTATCTGACTGATCAATATTGCAGAACCACTGAATGCAGAAGGCTAATATAAAACATTATAGAACAGTATTAGTGTTCAATAGATTATGCTTAAAATCACAAGAACCAATCTAAGAAGGAAACAAGAACACGATATCCCTAAACAAGACACTCAACTCTACAACTGGAAAAATGATAAATGCAAGGACAAATCACTCTTCGTAAATCATTGAGACAAATATACAAACAAAGCCAAAAAATGAAATAAAAAATTATTAGAAACCCAAGATATAGAATACCCAGGTGAAAAAACCATATTCTTAAAATTTATCCCTACCCAATGCTGAAAAATTGTGAGGAAATAATAAAAAAAGAAGATGAACACATCAAGGAGATAAAAATATACGAAGAAGAAATTTTTATTTTGTAGAGAGATGATATATAGAGTATCATTACCTACATTAGTTGTTCATAATCAATTTAGTCTAAGTATTACCATGTAAAAAAATTCAAGAGAGGTTTAAAGCTTAAGACATAAATACATTATACAATCCCTCAATCCTATACAAGAACTAAAATATATCCCTGACAATAATTGATACCTTATCTTTTGTACACAATTTCCACTCACTGTTTAATCACTAACTATCTGCCAAAAGGAAAAGAAAAAGAGCATCAACAAGCCAATCTTGGAATACCCATATCCCTCATAGTTGATTAAACTAATTAAAATTATATAAAAAAAATTAACAAAAACCTAAAACTAAAATTAAGCACAACAGTATTTGACCAAACTTGATTAATTTATAATAAATCAGCATTAATTAGAAATTGTCAATCTATAAAAATTATTAAAAGGAAACATAATTAAATAAATCAGAGAATTACACTATAAGTTCTTCTTATATATAGAAAAAGAATCATGTAAACCCTTTAAAATAAAGGAAAAAAAAAAATGAAATAACTAAGCTCTAGCGGGGAATCTGTTCAGCAAACCATTTGAGCACTTTAATAGGCAGCATTATGATATCCACTGCCAAATTTGCCGACCTACCACAACATAGGCATAAGCAACTCAATATGCTCCTGCACTTCCAAATTACACATTTTCATTAGCAATTAATTTTAGAAAAATAATAATATCTGGGTTTTAATTCTATATATGTTCTTAATAATCAAACAAATCACATATAATTTAGAAACTTGATCAATTACCCAACAATTATCTCCAAATGGGTAGATTGAATTGATGTTGTCGTAAACAAAATGATAAAGATAGCAGGAGAACAAGAATCCAGAAAACGAGAAACAAACAAAATTATAACTACTTAGTACTTACCCAATGATCCACACAAAGCACAGACGAGAGACAAAAGCAGAGGAATCAAAGCAAATGGCGGCCCAAAAAAAAACCCTAACGGCAGTATACTACTCTGAAATCACATGACCTTTAAGATATACCCAATTTTTTCCATTTTGCTTGTTTCTCTTTGAGAAACAGATTTCAACTCAAACCCAAAAGCATATATTTTCCTTGAAACACAGAAGATTGAAAGAATGTGATAAAGAGAAGTGGGTAATCAGAGAAAGGGGGAAGAAAATAGAAAAAAATTTGACTTTTATGCTACACAGTTGCAAAGTAAACAAAACAAATAGAGAAATTTCATAGACAGTAATGGTAGCACAGAGGGACAAATGAATTACTCACTCGTTTTCTTACAAATCAACAAATCAGAGGCGAGGCACCGGAGCGGGAGCTCAACAACGTCTTGATTAGAGACCGACGAATGGCAGCAAGAGACAAGAATGGCGACTGCACTTCGTGAGAGTGAAGGGCGAGGGTGGGTTAATTGCATTACTTAATATTTTTACTTTTTTATAATTTAGTATTAAATTTTTTAATTGTTACAAATTGATATTAAATATTTTATAAACATTATAATTTGATATCAATCTTTAATTTCTGACACTAAAAAAAATTATAGCACGCCACGTCACTCTATTATCTATGTAAAATTTATTCTTTTATAAACATATACTAAAAACGGCGATATATCCAAAGATTTGGTATGTCAATTTTCAATTTCTAATTTTCAGTTTTTCTTTAATTTTTTGAAATATTGTCATTTTAAATGTATTTTTACGAAGAAATAAATCTGACATGAATAATAGAATAAAAATGTAGAAAATTAAAGATTGGTATGAAATTATAACATTTATGAAAATTTGGTACGGTTTATGCAATTAGTCCGGCAAAAGTGACTTTGAGGGAGATGAACTATATGCGTGTGTCAACAAGAAGTTAGGGTTTAAAATCTTTGTTCTTGCTATTACGAAAATGACACCGTTTCAAGATTTTTGTACCTCATTAATATTTTATTATGTTTTAGACCAATATGACATCATCCGTTGAATACCTTTAGCGACGGAAATATTCATCGCTAAATAATTCACTAACAACAAATTCATTTACACTTGTAACGGATCAATATCCATCTCTAAACATCCCTAGCAAAACCGTCATTAAATATCGCGCCAAAATATATTGCCAACTTTAACGACAGACATCTGTCTATCGCTACTTATCTGTTACAAAATGATATCAAATCCCTCGTTATATTCAGCGCCATATTTAGCGATGGATATTTACAGCTAATCTTGTTTATCACTAATTCCGTTGTTAATCTATAGGTAATCCATAGCTAATATTTCATAGCTTTTGAAATTTAACTTACTCGTTATTCCCTAGCTAATCCATTGCTATTTAGTTATAGATGTTGTCCGTCATAAGAATTCGTCGCTATTTAATAATTTTCTTATAGTGCATTCCTTGTTGCCTTAAGAGAGGTTGCTCATATGGTACATCAAAAGGTATTCAAAGGTAGTTGAATAGCTAATAGAAGATTCACTGCTCTTGTTAGATAGAGAGTATGCCCACAACCTCTTATTAGCATCATTACTCGAGAAACTTTAGATAAAGTAGGAATGTCTTGAAAAAGGTATTTAAAGATATATCTTTAAGAGTAATGAGTCTCAATGACAAGTAATAATATCACTTGAACTAGATGTAACATAGTCAGTCTAGTGAGAACTGACACTTAGACCATGCTATAAACCGAGTGGGATATAGTGATGGTGAAAGGACGAATTGCACATAAATTGTCTATGGGAAAGTTTGTAGTCAGACCACTAATTTTTTGGTCAATTGGGTATCATGATATATTGCTAGATACCGCTCATAACTTGCTTAAGATCAAGTGTTGATTTGAGTGGCCAATATAACCGGAACCTTATGGGTCACACACATCGAAAGAGTGCAGAAGAACTACAATGAGCTTTTGGATTGGATCCAGAATTGAGAAAGAGAAACCAAGTCCATACAAAATCTTGATTAGGAAAAGTAAAGGTGTGAATGTGAAATAGTTCGCGAGCACGATTGAGCTTTTTACTGGCACGATATTGTCCCAAGCGGGAAAGTCTAGCTTGCGGTCTGTAAAACATATTGGATTGAAAATACACAATGTCCTAACCGGGATATATGTTTCATGATCGGGAATTGCTTGATAAAGAGAGTTTCGCGAGTGCAAAACTAAAGTTGCGATTGTGAAACGAGTATGATACTGAAACCTAATTAATTTAGGGCTCTTTCAACATGGGTTTCGAACCCTAACCATTCAAGGACTATAAATAGTCCTTTTTCAGACCTTAATAAGCATCCGCAACCCTATAGAGTGAATTAGTTCATTCTCCTTCTCTTACCTTCATCTTCTTTTGCTAGCATAAGAAATTGTGAAACACTTATGGCATCCAAAGGTTTTCCTTTCATATTCTTCGAGTGAATTTCTATTAGAAATAATCCAAAAGAGGATTACTGTGGTTTGCGACAATCCAGTAAGGTGAATTGAAGACTAGAGTGCAATTATATAAAGGTAAATCTTCTTCGAACTCTTATTTAGGGTTAATAAATCATAACTACATAAGGTGATCCTTATGTTTGGGTTATAAAATTTTAATTTCTGCTATGTCCGATGTATGAGATATATTTGTGATAACCCAATAGTCTTAAGTAGGGTAATAAGACAGTGATAGAGTGCCAACGGGAGTTTACCTAATTGAGCAAGTATGCCTCTAATTTGGCAATAAACGAAAGAGACAAATACTGAAGGTTTGAGGATGGCCTCAAAGAAGAAGTCAGAGATATTGTAATTGCCCTTAGCACACCAACTTTGCTCAATTAGTTTTTTCTGCTCTTAGTTTGGAAAAGAGAAAGAAAAGTAAGGTAGAGGAATCCTCTATAAAGCTACTTGCTTTAGAGACCTATTCCACAAGAGAGAAAGGTCGTTTCTTTGTAAGTCATTTATAGAGTAGAGGACAGGGAAAGGGTCCTAGCCATCTATATCTAGGATCTACTTGGATAGGATAACCCTCCAAGGCTCCTTCAGTTGTATCTAGCTCATAACCACAAGCTAGTACGAAAGTTGTACCAGTGTGTAATCTTTGAAATAGGAACCATAGGGGAGAATGTTGGTATGCCATAGGTGCTTGCCTTAGATGTGAATCAAATGAACATAAGAGAAAGGATTGTCCACTCCTTATAGAAAGAACTTCTACTCAGACAGCTAGATTAGCTCTGACTCAGGCTAGAGTTTACCCTAGAGGAGGCCCAAGCTGACCTAGGTAGGCCTTTTTTGAAATAGAGATGGACTTGGATCTAGTAGATCCTAGGAAGGAGTGTCTCGAGATTGTGAGAATGAATAAAGTATTCCGAGATTGTCCTCTAATTGTGCATGGGAAAGAGTTTCCCGCAAATTTGATTGAGTTGCCTTTCCATGAGTATGATGCTATTTTGGGCATGGATTGACTCTCAAATCCCAAAGCAGTAGTGGATTACAAGTCTAAGTTAGTGGTGCTCAAGACTATAGGCCGGGAAGAAATTGTTGTGAGAGGTGAATTATTTCCACAGCCTCCACAAGTTATATCTATGATGAAGGCCAAAGAATGATAAGAAAATGGTGTGAAACTTATTTAGCTCATGTGATTGATACTAGAAAGGGAGGTCAAGATCTTAAGGATATCCCTGTGGTTAATGAATTTCCAGATGTGTTGCCCGATGAATTACCTGGACTACCACTAGAAAGGGAAGTAAAGTTTTCTATTGATCTTACTCTAGGTATAATGCCTATATCAATGCCGCCATATAGAACGGCACTATAAAAAAAATGAAAGAACTCAAGGGACAATTGTAAGAACTTTTTGACAAGGGTTTCATTAGATCGAGTACAGCCTCATAGGGCACACTAGTGTTGTTTGTGAAAAAGAAAGACGAATCTTTGAGACTATGTATTGATTCCCAACAGTTGAATTAGGTGACCATCAATAACAAGTATCCCTTACCACATATTGATAACCTCCTTGATCAACTCAAGGGTGCAGGAGCAAATTCCAAAAGAGACTTGAGATTGGGTTACCACCTGTTAAGGGTGAAGGTGGAAAATATATATTAGATAGCATTCAGAACTATATATGGCTATTATGAGTTTTTGGTTATGCCATTTGGGTTGACCAATGCTCCAGCAGCATTCATGAGTCTTATGAATAGGATCTTCAGGCCATATCTAGATCAGTTTGTAGTTGTCCTTATTGATGATATTTTGGTATATTCCAATAATCCACAAGAATAAGAGAAGCATTTGATAATGGTGTTGCAGACACTCAAAGAACATAAACTCTATACCAAACTCTCAAAATGTGAATTTTAGTTGAATGAAGTGACATTTCTAGGACATATTGTGCCAACTGAAGGCATTAGAGTTGGCCCTAGCAAGATTAAGGCGAATGTGAATTGGAAACCTCCACGGAATGTGATTGAGGTTAGAAGTTTCCTTGGTTTAGTTGGATATTATAGAAGGTTCGTAACACCCTTCCACGTAGCAGACTAAACCATACAACACAAGGAAATGCTACCTAACTATGCATTGTGTCTAAATTAAAACCTTTTCCATTATACTTAAGCATTTTTCACATGCACATTGTCTCATATAACGGTATTATAATAACTGTTAGAGAAGTGCTCTTAAGGCAATCACCTTTAGTACTTATTACACCTGTTTATTTGATTAATAAGAGGCATTTTTATTAATTTGGTATTCATTTGCATATGAAATGATATAGATCTTAAACTGATTAATGAAAGTCCATGATATGAAACATAACATGAAGGAAATCATGATGGGATCATGATAATGAGATTCCTATCATGTGTAATTATATTAGTATCTAAATTATCCCTGGTCATAGGAACAACAAGATGGGACATTGTTGATCCAGATAGACTAGCACATGTCCATCCAGGAGTTGAAACATCTAAATTGATGAGATAATCAAAGAGTTTGTTTTCTCACAATATTAGGATGATTCATGTGTTTTCAAGAAGGTTAGTGGGAGTGCCGTTTTGTTCCTAGTCAAGTATGTGGAAGACATACCATCAGTAGGAAATGATCTCTCATTTCTAAGTTAGTCAATTTGTTACTCTAAAATAATTCTCCAAAAAGGATTTTAAAAGTAACCATGCCAAAAGGGGATTAAGATTTATAGAGATAGATCTAAGAGGTTACTTATTCTTTCTTA
>CATIWF010036611.1:0-16853 GCA_949630135.1 Balakata baccata
TGGCTTGAACTCGTGAGGAGTGGGTTTAGATGGAGTGATTAGCTCAGGCTCACGCCTGTGAACCTTGAATTTTAGGGTGGTTGGTGATTTTGTCAAGATCATGCTTCAAAAATTGATCAATTAGCCAAAATGGGAATAATAGTTTTTTTTTTAAAAAAAGCTCACTATTATAAGTAATATTGGGAATATTTGGTTGCTGTTTATTTGAAAAGAGATTCTTGATGCAGGGTATATGTTTATAGAAGAAATTCTTGCATTCGGACAGAATGACTAAACACCATATTGCTGGCGAACATTCATAGTACAATGAAAATTTTAAAATAATAGGTTAAATTTAAGCTTTGAAAATCTCAATGGCCGCCAATGATTTTTTTGCCGACTTTGGATGCCATGACAATTTTTTTTTTTTAAACTATATATGTCTTTAGTTTATGTATATACAGAATTCAAAAGACAACAAAACTCTTTCACAAAAATTTTAAAATAACTGTATTTCTATATCTTGAATTTAATTCATCTAGCTAAACTGGAAGAATTTCGTGTCAACTCATTTATATTATATTGAATCACAACAAGCTTCAATTGCTATTATAGGAGTCTAATCTGTTAGTCCTAGCTTACGGGTTGCAAAGATATTGTAAAGATTGCTGTATATTTTTCTTATTAGGCATGAAGCCAAATACATACATACAAGAGATAACCAATAATTATAAAATTAAGAAAATATATCCAAAATACAACAAGATAGGCGGCAGCATTGTCATTTACAGATATAAATTGGGCAAATTGGTGACATAAGGAATGTTAGGTGGATCTCATCCATAATCTTTGCTCTTTCAATTTTCTTCATGATTTTGGTGGAATCAATATGCGAAAAGGTCAATCGTATATTTTTATTTTAACTTTTGTACACGAAATTTGTCTGATGTCTTTAACATATTTGTATTTGTTTGGATTAATTTCTTTAACGTTTATTGTATTAAGAAATTAAAAAATTAAGTCTTTTTTAACTTTGACATATAAAAATTAGAAAAACTAGGTATATATTAGGATAAATTACTGCAACTCCCCTTGATTAAAGATTTTTCTATTTTTTGAAATATATTATGAAACATTTCAGATTTGATTTAATACACTAGATAGCCATTCAGTTAATTTTTTCCATTATATATAAATAAAATCTCAAATTTGTCCTTTTTTTTTTATCTTAAAAAATACCAAAAAATATCAAATAAATTTTAATATCATCAACTTTATACCAAAATATTAAGTTTGTCATTCTTTATCAAAAATGTATTTGTTAAATTAACAAAATATCAAATTTATCAAAAAATAAATAAATGTATTTATAGTATTTTTTAGTTGACTAACAAAATATTCTAATTGACTAACATAATATTATATTTAAAAATAACCGAAGATCTTTTTAGTTATTAGAACCAAATATGAGAAACTTTAAATGTATTTATAAAAATAAAAGAATTAACTAGTATATTCAACCAAATTTCATGGTGTATTAATAATTATACCCTGTATATTAATATATTGAAATTGCGAGGTGAAGTGTACCCATTTTACCTCAACTCGATAGAATTTTGCAATCAATCGTCAATATTCTAATTGGATGGAGATAAGGATTAGATTATTCCTTCAAATTGGACAAGGGAAAAAATAAAAAGACAAACAGAAAACAAAGAAAAAGAATCTTAAACAGATTCATAGAAAAAGCTGTATCCCTAGTAAAGCTGTTATCGAAGAAAATTATACGACTTTCTCTTCTAATTACTTGAGGATCAAATATTAATAGGATAAATATCACATTACATTATGAACTTTGCATGTTTTTATAATTATATCCATTTTTATAAAAATTTTATTTAAATTATATAAATTTTCACTTTAATAACAAATTCAGTACCGATATTACAAAACCGCGCTCTAAACCTAGATAGCGCTTACGTGAATTGTCTAGATGACATGTTAGTTATACTACATCAGCCAGGTTCGGAATATGTAGATTGTCCAAATGCCATGTTACATGACATGAACTGTCCATACAACATGCCAGATGATATGTTAGCTACACCAGATGATATGTCCACTACACTATATGATATGTCAACTAGATTTGGAGTGTAGTTTTGTGAAACCGATGTTAAATTTGTTATTAAAGTGAAAATTCATATAATTTAAATAAAATTTCTGTACAATTAAATATAATTGTGAAAACGCTTAAAGTTCAGGATTTAATGCGATGTTTGCTCCAATTATTAATAAATTATAATATTCTTAAATCACTACACTGCTATCAAATAACTGTACAGAGTTTAAACACAAAAAAGAATATTCAAAAAAAGGACAGAAATTCGAATTTCTCCAGATCAGAAATTAACACACATTATCTCTGGCTGCTTCCTGAATTTCTCAGGAACTCAAATTCAGGGAAATAACCATCACAATAATAAATCATAAGATGTCACTTTGTTAAAAAAAGAAATTAAAATAAAAAACCCATAGAAGAATGAGATAAGTAATGATTGAATTGAATTGACGACATGAAATCCAACGATTAAATTACTGGCTTATCTCATATATATACCGTTCTGGATATACTTTTTACCTTCGCTTGGATTATAAGAAGTAGATTCCGGACAAGCAATTAATTCAAGAATTGTGGATTGGGATTTTAACCATTCCAATTCGATCTCCTAAATAATAAGTTTCTGAAGACCAAATTGCTCAAAAACATATTGAATATTTCAATATTTGATATAATGCACTAGTGCCTTTCTAAAATTTGAAAATTATACAATTATACGTCATTCTGTTAAATTTTAAGACATTTACTATTAGTTAAAAAGAACATTTTATTTTGTTTAAATGGTACTAATACAATATGTCAAACTTCAGAGGGTATTACTGTAATAGATCAAATTTGCAGGAGATATTGGTACAATAGATCAAACTTCAAGGGTAAACAGTAATTTTCTGTTTGTCATTTCACGACAATCTAATGTATTTTAACAGAAAATATAACAGAATGACATATTAGTATAATATAATAAAACAAATATGATAAATTATATAATTTTTTAAACTTCGAAGTTATTAGTGTAATATGTCAAATCTCATGAGTAAATAGCAATTTTTCTTTTTATTATTCCTTATATGAGATTTTTATTTAGTTATTAAATTTTGTATAGACTAATGGATCAATGTGAAGTTAAGGAGTACTATGCTTTCTTGGAATTTTACGGAATTACTAAAAACCGCATACCGATTTACAATTTCATCGGTTAACAAAGTTTTTTTTTTTTTCAATTTTACTTAAAACAACTTTTACAATTACAACAATATCTAAATCTAAAAATTACCCCAAAGTATGCCTAGACGGTATATCTTCTGCATACATTCGGTATATCTTAGGCATATCTCAGTTTAATTTTCATAAAAAAAGAACAAAAGAACAAAAACGATTGAATCATTAAAGAAGAAGAAGAATAGAATTCAATCAAACTTTAAAGTATCACAATTTCTCAAACTAATAGTTTTCATATTTATTGTTGACCATTGGGTATACCTTCAGAATACCTTGGATATACCTTGAGTATACCTTTAGAAATTCCATGTGAATATTTTGGGTATATATTTGATATACCTTGAGAATTCCCTAGGAAGAATTTCCAATGAATATATTGGGTATACTTCGAGAATACCTTCAATATACCTGTAAAAATTTCATAAGAATACTTTGGTATATTTTGGAAATTCCTTGAGAATTCCCTAGGAATACCTCAAGTATACCTTAGAGAATTTCATGGAAATACTTTGGGTATAAGTTGGAAATTTCTTGAGAATTTCCTAGAATACCTTAGGTATGATTTCGAAAATTTTATGAAAATACTTTGGGTATACCTTGGAGATATTTTAGTGATTTTTTGCATAAAAAACAAGAAAAACAAAAAAGAAATCAACAACACAGACAAAAACTTAAAAAAATTAAATAAACAAATTCAATTTCAAAGTTTCCTTTGCTTACATAGAGAGAAGAAGATTGATAACCAACCTAACCAGCTCATTGAACTTAGAGTAAAAGTCAAGTCTTAAAAATAACTATAACGTCATTATGAACCTCAGTGGTAGTTTTTCTCTTCTTTGAAGAAGCAGAAGGGAGGAAAGGGAGAAGGATAATGAAGAAAGGCTGGAGAGAGATTCTAGAGCATATTGAGATGGAAAAATTAAAGAGATGAAGTTGAGGAGAAGAAGAAGGTTGTTGAAGTGAGTTCTTGAAGAAAGTAGTTGTTGACCTAGGATTTTCTCCTCTTTTAGTTCTTCTTTGTATCATAGTTGGAACATCGTTGTTAGATTTGTAAGAGATAAAGTGGAAACAAGATCGAAAAAGACGAGATCGAAATAAGAACAGAAAAACTTGAGTTGGTGGGTCTTGAAAAAGACGAAGAAGATGAAAAGTTTAGTACAAATGAAAAACATTTTAGTACAAATGAAAAAAGCAAAAAATGAAGATAAATTTGTAAATAAAATTTAGAACGTGATGGGTAAAATTTCATCTATTTTCTTAGCCTAAAAAGAGAAAATAGGCAAATTATTAGGTGCACTTAAGTGTATAGAGGTATGTACTCCACAGTCCAAAATTAGACGTGTGCTTTTTTTTTTTATTTTTAATTTAATGGAGCCATCACCGTTATCTTTCATTTCTTCTTCTGTTATTCAATTTTTTTTAATTTGTTTTTCTGTTATTTTTTATGTCAATATTTTCTTTTTCTTCTGTTATTCAAATTTTTTTTATTTTGTTTAATTTGTTTTTTTGCGATTTTTTATGTCGATTGCAAATGAATGAATATATTTTCAATTAATAATGCGATTTTTGTGAAAATTCATATTAAATTCAGTTATTAAATAATAAACATACAATTGTTAAATAACAAATCTATAGTTGTTAAATAATGAACCTACAGTTATTTGGTAATAAACCTACAGTTGTTAAATAATGAATCTATAATTGTTAAATAATAAACATACAATTATTTTGTAATAAACCTACAGTTGATATATAAGTATTAAATAATAAATCTATAGTTGTTAAATAATGAATCTATATTTATTAAATAATGAATTTAAAATTATTTACCTGCAGTTATTTTGTAATAAACTTATAATTATTAAATAATGAACGTACAGTTGTTAAATTATGAATGTATAATTATTAAATAATTAACTTATAATTATTTAATAATAAATTTACAGTTTATTAAATAATGAATTTAGAGCTGTTTAATACCGTTTAATGGAAAATAAAAATCAATATTTTTTTTTATGCACTGTATGTGCGAATGGGCCTCTGGCCCATTCAGCTACATAGACTTAGATCCATGGTATAACAATTCGAGAAAATATGCCAAACTAATGGGCTTAGCTCATATCTAAGTTCTACAACCTTCAACTTTGATTTTGCCTTAACTTATCCCTCAATTTTAATTTTGATTTATTCCAATTTATTCTTACTCAATAAGTTATTAGTTTCACAGCTTAACTTGGAAAATAAAGCTTGGGAACTCAATACAGAAACATTCATAATTTAATACAGAAACATTCATAATTCATTACATTTTTTTTTCTTTGTACATATATATATAAGAGACTAATGTAAGATTCAAAATAGTTAATCTATGTATATATTTTTGTAAAATCTCAATCATTATTATTGTTGTTGTTTGTTTTTCCAAATGCCGAGTAGATCATGGACCACGTGAAATTTTAATTAAGTTGAATTGTCAAGAAAGTTAATTATTTACGGCCAAAATTGCAGTAATAATGATTCCATAAGTAAGATTTTCATCCAGAGACCTGACAGCAAATTATAATTGTTGGGCAACGAAAAGAGGAAAGAAATCTAGTTAAAGCCATTGCTTTTGGGCAGTTTTACCGCAGCAATAAAGTTACCATTCTGATCTCTCACAACAGCCCTAAACCTGGCTGCCCATAATGATGATTAATTATTATGATTATTATTTGTTTTTTCCAATTATACAAAAGAGAAAGCCAGGTAATCACCATCTCCATTAATCATAGACTTCAACAGCAACCCAAAATTATATTTGCCTTTTACAATTGGGATTAAGATTCATTCTGCCACTCTCAATGATAAATTCCATTATTAATAAAGATTCATATCAAGGCAATAATTTCTTCTCAAAAGAATTTCTTTTATTATTGTTATTTGTTCCAAGTTCCTCACCAGATCATGGAATGGACCGCTTGAAATTTTTTATTTAATTTGAATTGGCAAACTATTGCTACCACGTGAATTTCCAGAATATTAAAATAATTCACACTATTCTTTCAATATAATAATACTCCATGATTACCCAGCGGCATTATTGATAACATTACCCAATTCACTTTTCTGCTCACCTAACAAATTTTCAAATAGTAGGCTAAAGACTACTTAACAGGTGTTGATAATTTAACATATAACTCTATTTTGAGCAATGATGCATGTCTCAATATTTTTTTTCCAACTAGAATAAAATATTAGTATTATATTTATCCACCCACTTGTTTTATCCTACTTGGAATAAAAGAACAAATATTTTATGCTAGTTGGAACAAGTTGAGATAAAAAGTGTTAAAACAAGTAGTATTTTTCTTTAATTTATAAATTAAAATTTTAGAATTCAAACCTGGAAGTTGAGTTTAAATAGCAATTTGGATGGTCCTTCCAGAGACATGACATCAAATAATAATTATTCAATAATATGTACTTCCAGAGACCTGAAAGCAAATGATAATTATTCAATAGTACCAGGGCTTTATGCTAATCGCAATAATAAATACCATGATTGCCGTAACGCCATTACTTCGGCACGATATAGCTGCAATAAAGGGATCTTATCAGCCAAGGCCGCATCCATATTTTCATTCACCTTTTTTCCAAATCTGATTTATTACTCCCTCCAATCAACTATCATTTTTTTTTTTTGGACTGAATTCCAACTATCATTTAAGAAAATAGAATATATTCTAATCCATCTAACTTTTTAGCTACCAATAAAAAATAAACTTTCTTTTAAACTTTTCATATCTTGGTTTTAAAGAAATGATCAATGTTATTTGAATATTTATAATTCATTACTAATTCTAATCTTTCAATAAAAAAGAGTAATATAATCATTTTTTGTCTATAATTATACTTGTGTAAACATCTTATCTGAGTGATCTTCATCATTACAAAATGAATGGTTAAGATTAAATTTAATTTTAATCATTCATTATAGATATATTACCCTAACATAATTTATCATGTTCATGTTTACCTAAACATGATAAAATCTAATTCCCTTTTGTTACTGCTTTTAAACCTAGCTAGTTGGTTTGTGGAATGTGAATATTGCAAAGCGCAAAATCTGGCTATAAATATGCCAAACCAAACTAAAAATATATACCACTCCACGGATCCGATCTTCAAAAATATTTTCTATTGATTTGATTCGGTTTGGTTTGATTAAGCGCTTGAATTCATCTTTTTAAGTTATTGCAAACTCAGCCTATAACTAGAGGAAATCCTGTCATTAAATGAATAAATACCGTCGTTAAATCATATTGTTGAGGGGAAATATCCGGTCACACTCCCAGTTATTGCCTCTCTCACTAAAAGTAAATAATGACCGTATTTTTATCCCGTCATTATTTTCATTATCATCAGTATTCCTCCCCTCACTAAATCCTTTTTTAGCTAGAAACTTTCTCTCGTTATTTATAATTTTTACTCATTAGAACTATAATTACCAATATCATTTCCTCTCATATTAGCATTGTAATTTCCCCTCACAATAAAAGTTGCATAACCAACACAATTTCTTGATTAACTCCTCATATAAAAATATCTCATTATAATTAAGCGTGAAAATTATTAAATATTTGGAATAATAATTATTTTTAACAAAATATTGTATACAACAAATACATTTAAATATACACAATTATAATGTGTTCCAAAGTATGAGTTGCGTAACTATTTTAGCCATGACTAGTGGAAGGAAACAGGACTGGGGCCATAGGAGAATAATACACTGGTATATGACTTGAAAGTTTGTGCCTACACAAAACATCAAGGATAAACATATATTATGAATACTACATTATACAAGAATCATATACATTTGTTGTATATTCAAAACTACCAAAATCATACTAAAATGGATAAGCATAATTTGAAAATCTCAAACACAAAGCATTGCTTTCAGTAAACAACAAAAGCAATGGCGATACCAAGTTGAGTGTAGATCACCAAGCAAGAAATTTGAGTGAAATAGAATAAGTGGATAGTCACTGATAATTGTTAAAGACAGATGAAATCATCATTAAACAGAAGGAGTAGCTCTTTTACAACAATTGAACTTCAGAGTGACATTTGAAGAATCACTTCTTACATGATAAAATGGGCAGAAGACATAAATAAAGATATCCCATATAGGCCACATCAATCTTCAATCTTTTCATGCGAAAATGCTTCAAGATATATGACAAGAGAATATGCTGGATGAGTGCCAATTTTTCTATTTCAGAGGGTTACCGATGCTTGACTTTCCATTCTTTAATTTGGCCAAATCAAAGAGAAGTACTTTTAACTCATGTTCAGTCGTTCTAGTGAACCAAACAGCTGTAATTTATTAATGGTACATACAATCTCCATAAAGACATGCTTTAATCTAATTTTGCTGATTCAATATTAGAAATTAGTAGATATAAATGGGGTTAAGCCAAGAATATGACTGTTGTACACTTCTACTTCGAAAAAAATATTAAGGCCATGGCAAGCTGAATGTGATTTTGTTCTAGTGCTAAACAGTTTCTTTATAGCTATGCTACAATGAATAAAAGATCCATTGAAATAGCAAATTCCATACCTGCTAGTATTATAACTGCATACAGATGTGGAAGAGTTGTCAAGCCCTCCAAGATTCAATCTTAGAATTAAGATGGGTCCAAAAAATCCAGACTAGCAGCCAAATGATTCACTCTACTTCTAATAATGTGCAACAATTTTTGTCAGTTCACTGACATATAGGGTCCAACTTTAATTACGCCTACACTGCATTAATCATCTTCTTCTCTTCTGGTTCACATAGTTTGTGAAACGAGCCATTGCAAATTACAGTAACCGAGAAAGAAGATAATTACAGTAAGTTAAAATTGAAATTTATAATCGGAAAGAAGTTAATTTAGTGATTGCTGCATATTATATTTGCAGGATGCTGTCTTTCCTTTTTTATTTGACCTTATCTCATCAACTATTGCCCCTCCATTCATCAAAATTCCAAAATCAGAAGTACACTATTTCCTCATATATTAGTCCATAATCTTTTTATTTTAAAAGGCCTGCATCTCTGCAACAGTTTTATTTCTATTGAGAATGAAAAAACATCATAAATATGCCTAATCTTTTGTTTCAAAAATAGGTAGCATGCAATATCCAACTATAAATACAATGAGAATGCTAGGAAGAGTTATTTCTTAAATTTTCTGAACAAGAAGACAAAAAAAATCATAAATTTGAGACAGAAATGCATTTCAAATCTATTTCACGCATCAAAATAACAAGCACAACTTATTATGATAATCAAATTAAGGAAAAAATGCATTTACCTTTGAGAAGAAAGAAGGATGCCCTGAAGAACAGTTTTGAAGGCTCTTGCTGCAGTTGCACTAACGCACATAATAAATCCATACAAGTGGAAGCTTGGCTCACCCTAGCTCCAACATAACTATGATTAACACTCAGTATACATGATTTTGGACACCAGTAAAGTTTGATTTTGAAAAATAATTTGCAAAATTAAAACAGAATGAACTTAAAATGCTTGCTGAAAATTAGGCAGCCATTTATATCTAGTGAATACGTGCTGATCATGGCAATGAGATGATGCTGAGAGTGGATGAGTCATGGCAATGAGCTAATTCTTTTATGTAGAACTTAATAATTCTTGGATGCGAAAGCCACAGCTCCATTAAATGCAATGCTGCAGGACAAAACGTAACTGAAACTATTAACCATTATTATAGAGCAAACCATGTGGTATTCACAAGGAAAATTGTCAATTGTATCAAAAAAGATTGAGAAAATTCATAGCCACTTTAGAGGTCCAGTTGTATTATTACTTGAACTCATTCCCTGTATCTTTCAGGCTTGGTCACTTTACTGCCTTTATATATATATATATATATATAGGCAACGAAAATAGTTACGACGGTATTGATGATTCAGAATAAAAAGGGTTAAAAAGAATCTTGGAGGCAAAGGGTGAAATTGCACCTTTATCCCCCACTTTTATACTAGTATTAAAATATCTAATATGAATCTTGATTTTTGGTATTCATTTAGTTAACGCAAATAATTTTAAAATCATTCCACAATAGAACTCGGAATATATAACATACAAAATCTTAACATCAATTCAGACAATCAGTGGCAATATATACATTATACGGAGTCAAAGCCTAGGAAGATACGGGGATTCTCATCATTATAAGGTAACGCAGCTGCCTTAATTTATAGGTCTGCCTAAAGCTTTCTAACTTAATTAAGACGGAACGATATGAAGAGACGCATCAAAAAGAACCAGCAAAGGAAAAGTAAAACAGATCAGTATGTTTTTTCAGACCCAAAAAAAGGGATTCAAACGAGTGACATATTCTTCATCTAAAACGTATACAGTTCATAGGTAAAATGAAAAATACTTCAGTTTCAGTATCAATGTTGCAAGTTGCTGACAGTAACACAAATGGGCTTGTTTGTAATTTGTATAGGAGAGAACTTCGGACTAAACAAGATCAAGGCTGTTCAGAAAAAAATTTCTACACAGAGAACCCAGCCGACCAAGATTTAAGCTCATTATTTAGCTTCACAAGTTAATTAAGGCCCCAACAAGATTCCATCAACCATCAAATAAAGGACTTAATATCACTTATAAACCCCAGTAACTAGCTAAAGAAAAAAAGAATAAGCAAAAATTGCAACCACTTGCAGCATTGTTATGTCATATCCAACTTTGTATAAAACATTAACTTCAATTCCATATTTAGTAGCACCTTACCTTAAATTTCAATTTCAAGCATAAAACACTCTCGTAGGATTACTGCAATTCATGGAAAAAATTATAGTGACATAATGTATCATCTGCTATTTATAAAGTATTACCTACCTCTAATGTTTCTTGTAATTATCCTGTCCGGAGCTAGCTTCTAGGACCACGCTACATTGAGTAGACGTGGCAGCAATTCAGCTTGTTCAATTGAGCAAAACAAAACTTGCAAAGAAGTATTTATGGACCAATTGTGAATAGAGGTAGCAGCAGGTATGATACCTGCAAATATTGCCCTACCTGCTCCTAAACTCATTTAACACTGAACTACCTGTTGTACATGGACCAAACCCATTTATAATTATATCTCTGTTCCCTATATACCTATTCTGAATCTGGTTAGCACTCTCCATATACTACATGCACTTAACGCTAACACTTTTACCTCAACATATGAACAAAAATATAAACAAATGAACAGAGTACTAATCCTTAACCCTCATAATCGATAAACATCAAACTAAATCTACTTATATAGTTTTTTTCCAAATTACACATGATACAACAGATAATTTCTCAAATTATACTCATATCGTTAAAAAAATAAATAAAAAAATAAACAAATAAGAAAACATAATTCAAAATTTAAATATCAGATTATATTACACATAAAAAAATAAAGTACGATCAAGTTCTGGTAGTGGGTACCCTTAGGTTTAAACCCATACCCTAACCAAACCATTTCTCTACTGGAACTCTATACGATCAAAGCAGATAGTAACAATTGCTACCTAGACCCAATCTTCTATCTCTACTGGAACTCTATAGGATCAAAGAAGATTGGATGGAGAACCCTAAAATACTTGCCTTCTTTTCTTGACAATTGAATCTTCATGTTGAATATTTAACAAACAAACAAAGGACCATTTCTCTAATACAACTTAGAAAAGTCTCATATTAATATCAAAGAGAAAAACAGAGATGGACAGAGAGTCAGAGACTAACAACAGCGGCAAGAGAGTGCATAGCAGAAAAATCCTAAGCAAATCCCATAATACCAGCGATATCTCTCAGCCGCAACAGTTCACAACCAACAGCCACCCAATAAACAATTGAAAAACAAATGGACTCTAACAACAGGCACTTTCAACAATTTATTCTACCCAAGTTAAGGAAAAAGAGTAAGAATAAAATTTGAAGTGATTAAACTTACATCTTAATCAACGACCTCAACAAAGAAAAGCTCTCAACACCTTTACTCTCGGTATTCATAGTCCTCGACTGCTCCTGCACCCAATCATTTGAATTTAGCAGCTTCTTTTTCTTCTCTAAACGAAGACAAAGCTCTCAATGTCTTTGCTACTTCAAATCGCTTCTGGCCAGAGATTTTGAAATCTGAATCAAAATTAGTGTAAGTTGTAAGGCCGGCCTCGCGAGACTTGTTAGGGTTTAGAAATTTGGGAAAGAAAATGGGAGATGAGAGATATTTGTTAGCAGAAGCAGTTTTGTGTTGAGATGTTAAATTAGATTTGAACACTGATAACTAATAACGAGGGTATTTGTATATCAGTAATGACAGAATAGAAATCCTCTCATTGTTGGTTATGTCTTTAATAAGAGAAATATTGTACTCTCACTAAAACTATAAAATTTATACCTTTAGTGTGAGGCTTTGAACACTCTCGTTAATTATCCATCACTAGAAGTTGTTTTTCTTGTAGTGTATTTTTTTTTTACACAGAAAGGTGGAGATAGACTCACAGAGAAACAAGATTAACGACTATAACAAACGCCAATAAAGTCATATATAAGCCAAAGAAATAAGGGAATTTTACAAAAATGAAAAAAAAATGGAAAAATACTAACAAAATACCGTCGGTGAAAGTTTTTTTCAACAATACCTTTCCTTGTGAACAATGACAGCATCAACCTGCAAAATATTAAGCAACATTTCACACAATTTACCTAGCTTGTGCTCAGATTTTTTAAAGAAAATATGAAAACATAGACAATGATGTTGGGAAGGTGAACCAGGTATTAACAATCTTGAAATACTCTCTCAGTGGTGCTTGTGTTCTCCTCCACAGGTTCCTTCATCTGGATTGCATTAACCATAAGATATGACATCCCAAGACTAAGAATTGAACATAGAACAAAAATATTTTCTTCATACTCCCTTTAATGCTTCCACCATAAGCAGAACCAAATGATCCATTGAACCAATTTGTATAAGCATTTAGCTCCTTGAGGCTAAACTTTATTACCTCTGCTGAATCTGTCATCAAAATCATTTTCTTAAAGCTCATATGTGTGAAGATCGCAAAAACTACACTGTGGTTGAACACACAGAAAAAAAAAAATATTTCAAACATCCTTCTAGACAAAACTATGTAAGCAAGATAAGTGATTTTGGGCTTGCATTTGTCTAATCCACGTGTATCAAACATTATTCAGGTTCGTTACCAACTTATCATGTATAACAACCACTTGATGCTTTTTCAAATTTGAATTTATTTAACCACTAATTTGTCTGTTCCATGTTAACTAACTAGGAAATGTTATATAAAACTGCTGGAGCTGGATTCTTGCCTCCTCCTAATCCTAAAGAAAAAAGGAAGTGAAACAGAGAGAAGAAATAGGTGAAAGTGAGAGAAATAGAGAATTTCAAAGAACACAAAATATATAAGATAATGGGAGAGATGAGACCAAATACTAGTGCGATAATCCAATACCAGCGAACTAAATAAGAAGGAACAAAATTTAATCTAATTATTAACTTAACAAAAATAAATTAAAAAAAAAAAATTTCAAGCCAAAGCTGGAAATTTTTTGATACTTGCTGCTGCGTGTAGTAGCAGAAGTTGTCAACAATCAAACGCTACTTTCTAATGAAACAATTTAACATCAATTTTCAGTCAACAAATTTAACACTGCCTGACAGTTTACCTCAAGAAACCTTGTTTCGCTTAAGCAACCAACATTCTTTTGATTGTAAGACGAGTTAGGGTGAGAAATAGGTACTTGGCATTTGGATTTGTTGGGTTTTGGGGCATTTGGGTTGCCCATATGAGCTTGACTTAGCCCAAGACCCAAATGGAATAATATAAAAAAGGAAGTCTCCCTCAAAAATTTATAGAAAAACAGAACGATTCTTCTTCTTCTCCTCTCTCTCTTTAATTTCTTCATCTCTCAATTCATTCAAGAAAATCAAGAGGCATTCGTACTGTGGAATTCAAGTCTGATCTAAGAACTGGATGTTCCCGAAGCATTGAAATCACACGGATTCAGTTCCAAATGTAAGTTTCCGCTAACCCGTATTATATTATATTGGTATTAGAGCCAAATCGTATGTCTTTGTGCTTAATTGAAGATTGAAATGAATTTTATGGGATTTTTACATGAAAATTCCTTTAAAATCCCAATTTCATTCATTTTTTAAAAGATTTTTATCTTCTTTTTCATGGCATGAATTTGGTATGATTGGAAAGATCTCGTCTCAAGCTTTCCAACAAGTATTTTTGCATATTTTGCTAATGAACGATTGAATTTCTACGAATTTTTGAAATTTCAAATCGTATTTTGTATTCTTCAATTTCTAGAAATAAGATTATGTGCGATTCCCACTCTCAAGCATAATATTTGTTACTCAAATGTTGCCTAAATGGTATCAAATTGGAAATTTTTTGAACCCAATCGAAAGAACATCATAGAATATGCCGAAAAATGACAAAATAGGATATTCAACCACCTTATACGACATCATGTGATTAGCGGTTATAGAAGTGAAGAGCTACCACGCCACATGGCAGTCGGTGAGTGGAGTGACGTGGCAGCATATGCTAAGTTAGCGCAATGTGGCTTGCTAGCATGTCATGTTGACATGGCTGTCGAAACACATGACGACTTGTCATTGATCTATGTTGTTAGGTTTGATGATATGGCATGTCGCGTGTCACATGGTCGACACGTGGCTCTCTCTAGTAGGTCCACATTGTGATAATGTGGTGGATCTGTTGACATGGTGGTCAATAAAAGGCAATTGGCACATGGCGGCGCGTGAAGCACGTGGAGAGTTTCTCTTCGGCGCATGAGGCCGCATGTGTGCTCTGTTGTAGATACAATTTTTTTAAAAGTGCCTATAATTTAATTTCCTATTTAATGGGTATTTTTTCCATAATTTTTAGAGCACATTTGAAGTGTTTTTTAAATTAAAAATAGTGAAAAATGTAAATTTTTTACATGAAAATAAATTATATATATATATATATATATTTGATGGATATTAGTGACAAATAAATATGTCATGGCATTATTAGTAGTAGCATTGTGTTTTTGCTCCTAATATGTGATATATTTTATATTGAATGTTTTAAATAATAAGCTTGTTGAATTATTTCATTGAAGAAAATGCATATTTTAAATTGTTTTATTATATCAAGTTGTATACATGTGATATTGTTGGATATATTAGGCTGGTAGATTAATGAGTTTCACCTAATTTAGTTATTAGCACATGTTTAAATTAAACAACGATAACTAGATTATATCAGTAGGAATTGATTGGATTGTGTAACAATATTTTTGTTTCTGCTACATGTATTAGGTTATTATTGATTAATTTAAGACACTATGACATGTGATAATTTTGTAATAAGAATTGTGCTAAATCTGCTTGTGATCAATGTTCTAAATAGTTGATATGGTTGCTGCAAAAAGCATTGTTACTGACTTAAATTAGGGAGATAAGCTGAATAATAATAATTATGATATTTGACATCACAAAATTCAGTATCTCCTGGAAGAACAAGAAATGCTGGAAACTATCACACAACCGATGGCGAAAGGAAATGAATATTGAGGAGTTAATTGTTAGACTTCGAATTGAAGAAGACAATAGAGACTCAGAAATGAGGGGGTTGAATTCTTCTGAGGCAAAGATAAATGTTGTTGAACATAGACAAAATACCAAAAAGAAGAAATTCAAGGAACCTAAAATGAGTCCTAAAGGTGGAGTTTCTAAAAAGAAATTCCAAGGCAAATGCTTTAATTGTGACAAGATGGGTCACAAGGCTTCTGATTGTAAGCTCCCAAAGAAGAAAATGAGCAATGAAGCAAATCTCTTGCAAAATATTACTCAAGAGATTTCTGATATTAATCTTGCTGTTGTGATATCAGAAGTAAATATGGTTGGATCTAACCCAAAAGAATGGTGAATTGACACCGGTGCCACAAGGCATATATGTTCAAATCTTGAGATGTTCTCTACTTTCAAGTCGAAAAGTGAGGAAAAATTGTTTATGGGCAATTCTGCCATTTCTGAAGTTCTTGGTGAATGACAAGTGGTGCTAAAGATAACTTCTGGTAAGAAGCTGACTCTAAACAATGTTTTGTACGTGCCTGATATTCGCAAGAATTTGGTGTCAGGTCTATTGTTGAACAAGCATGGGTTCAAAATGGTTTTTGAATCAGACAAAGTTGTTTTGTCCAAGGGTGGAATGTATGTGGGAAGAGGGTATGCTATTGATGGGCTTTTTAAGCTCAATGTAATTGTTATTAAATGTAATAATGAAAGTACCTCTTCTGCTTATTTGCTTGAGTCTTCCAATTTGTGGCATGGTAGACTAGGACATGTTAATTATAATACCTTGAGAAGGTTAATTAACTTGAACCACATACCTAATTTCTACATTGATATAAAACATAAATGTGAAATTTGTGTTGAGGCAAAACTAACTAGATCATCTTTTCAAA